>CAUYLG010002993.1:0-17985 GCA_963573385.1 Cacajao melanocephalus
ATTCTCCTGCCTCAGCCTCCTGAGTAGCTGGGACCACAGGCACATGCCACCACGCCCGGCTAATTTTTGTATTTTTAGTAGAGACAGGGTTTCACCATGTTGGCCAGGACGATCTCGATCTCTTGACCTCGTGATCCTCCCGCCTCGGCCTCCCAAAGTGCTGGGATTACAGGCTCGAGCCACCGCACCCGGCCCACAATATTCTCTTTATTTTTTGTAATCATGAACAATTTTTTGAACTTTCTGAGCGAGCCACAGTACGATGTGACAAATGTTAACTAAACATATTTAAAGAAGAGTCCAGAGTGTTCAGTTTTGTGGTAGGCATAGAATTGACTTGGTTAACAGTTTACCATACTTAATAACTTGATGGTTTCTTGCTACCTTTGGCAAGTTAAAGATGGAAGATACAGGTGAGCAGCCAGGCTATAGGAAGCTTTGCTGTGCTGTTTTGTTCAGCAAAAGTGCACTCCAGAAAGTGCTCACTCATCTACTGTCATCACTCTGGTCCTAGCCACCAGGCTTTTGCTTGAATAAATTTGCTTGAATTATTGTAGTATCTTTTTAAAATTTCTTCTTGTGACTTCTCCCTATCCAATTTGCTTCCTTCTTCACAGTATATTTCCAATAGCATTGGCGGTAGAATCGAAACAGAACAGCGCCTAGGACTTGTTTGTTCAAAACAATCTGTTGGCTCTCCTAGTAGCCCAAGGTGAAAGGCTATTTATCTTTTTGTGCTTTAGGGTCTGGGGTACATGTGCAGATCGTGCAGGATTGTTGCACAGGTACATACATGGCAAGGTGCTTTGCTGCCTCCATCCCTACACCTGACATTTCTCCCCATGTTATCCCTCCCCACCCTCCTCCCATGCTGTCTCTCCCCTAGCCCCCACCAACAGACCCCAGTGTGTGATGCTCCCCTCCCTGTATCCACGTGTTCTCATTGTTCAGCACCCGCCTATGAGTGAGAACATGCGGTGTGTGATTTTCTGTTCTTGTGTCAGTTTGCTGAGAATGATGGTTTCCAGATTCATCCAAGTCCCTACAAAGGACACTAACTCATCGTTTTTTATGGCTGCATAGTATTCCATGGTGTATATGTGCCACATTTTCCTTGTCCAGTTATCATTGATGGGCATTTGGGTTGGTTCCAGGTCTTTGCTATTGTAAACAGTGCCACGATGAACATATGTGTGCATGTGTCTTTAAAATAGAACGATTTCTAGTCCTTCAGGTATATATCCAGTAAGGGCCATTTTTACACGATCTCCAAGGCTCCACACGCAGGTAATTTTCTGATGTTATCTCCTAACATTCTCATTCTCCTTGCTTCTTCCAATTGCATTGTTTTTTAATTATTATTTTGTTGTTTGTTTAACACACAAGTCAGGCTCATACCTCACGTCTTTGCCTTGGCTACTGTCTTTGCATGGAACACTTTTCCATCAGATATTCTCATGCTCATTTCTTCACTTTCCTCAGGTCATAATTTAAATAGTTAATTCCCTGATTATCCTATTTGAAGTTGTACGGTGTAGACTCCTCCTATTCACTTTTCATACTATTTATTCAGCTATAACATTTATTACTCAGTGATACATATTTTACTTCTTTATTACATCAAAGGCTTCCTAAGTGGAAACAAAGTACATGAACATGGAAATTCCACTTATTTACACTCATGCAATCTTCTACTAGAATAACTTTCTAGAAAATAACAACAATAAACTCTGGAATAAGTACAAGAAACATGAAGATAATAAAGTGAAATCAAGCAGATTACAGGTTAAAGTTGATACACATGCAAAAAGAATGGCAGAAGACTTTCTTCTTTTCTCTCTCTTTCTTTTCTTTTTCTTTCTTTCTTCTGCTCTTTCTTTCCCTCCTTCCTACTTTTCATCCTTCCTTCCTTCTTTCTCTTCTCTTTTCCTCGCTTTTTCTTTCCTTTCTCTCCTTCCTTCTTTGTCTCTTTCTCAGCTTTTAATCCGGGAGAAGTCTGCGGTCTGTGCTGGGTGTCTAACTCTAAACAGCGTAGTTAAAAATAAAAGCACTGAGTTGTAATTTTAACTGCTGCCAAAGAAACAATATTTTCTCAAGTCCAGCAAAATCAACTACCTTAAGGTTTTTGCAATTTAAGAGCAACCAGTGAAAACAAATCTGAGGTGAACCAGACCTTAGAAACAGAAAGAAGACAAAGGGATACTAATCATGCTAATTAATATAAAGTAAAATGGGCTTAAAGAATAGCATGTATCAGCAAAGAAATAAACTATAAAAAGAACAAAACAGAAATTCTAGAACTGAAAAATACAATATGAAAAATTTAAACAATTAATCACTTTAGTGTCTCCTAATCTCTAATTAGAAATTATAGAAGACAGGATCACATAATTAAAAGTGTTTAAAAAATGAAAATGACGGAGTAATAATTCAGAAAACATAAAAATTCTGGTAGAAATCAAACAATATGAATTTTAAAAAAGAAAAAGAGAGATTGGAATACGATACGAACAGGGCTTTGAAGGCCCATGGGATGAGGCCAAGATATCTAACGTGTGTAACTGGAGTCCCAGAAGAAGACAACATATTTGAAGAAATTATGTTGAAAATGTCTCAAATTTGGTGAAAAACATATTTGCATAGTAAGTTCAATGAATCCTAAAGAGGATAAACATGAAGAAAACCTTGCCTCGGTGCGTCCCAGTGAACCTACTGTAAAACAGAGAGAAAATCTGTAAAGAAGCCACATTATAAACAAGATACTAATGATTGGAGTGCTGGCTGGCATTTCATTTGGACTGTGGAAGATGGAAGATAACAATTTTAAATTACTAAAACCTAAGCCCAAACAAATTAAATAAACATTCCTGCCAACCACCAATTTTATTTCCAACAAAACTATCTTGTAAGAATGAAAGTAAATAAATATATATTTAGATAAAATAAAGCAAAGAGAATTATTAACAAAAAAATTGTCTTCAAGAAAGGAAGTTATTTCATTTGAGGAAAAATAATACCAGGTAGAAACTCAAATCTTCTGAAAGAAATGAACAGCATTAGAAATGGTAAATATCCAAATAAATTTGTAAGGTGATTATTATTTGCTCTTATTTAAAGAAACACATATAACTAAGTAAAAATAATAATAATATTATAATGTGGGGTTTATAATATATTTACTTGTAATATAGATAACAAATATAGATCTAAGAATGTAAAATATAAGTGATGAGTGCTTAGAACATATCTATATTTTGCATGAAGTGGTACAATATTAACTACAGAGACTGCGAAAAGTTATCTATTGTTAATCATAGAACAACCATTAAGAAATGCAAATAATTGTAGTCAAAATGTGAACAATTAAAATAGAATGTTAAAACAAGACTTTATTTAATTCCAAATAAGGCAAGAAAAGAGAAACAAAAGGACAAAATCTAGAGAAGAAACAAGAAAACAAATAATAAAATGGTAGACACTGATCCAACCACATCAATATTTAATGTATGAATATTATTTTAATTAAGTTTAATTAATTAACTTTAATATAATGTATGAAATATCAGAATAAAAGACAACCATTGTCAGGATGAATAAAATTCAACAGACACAACCATAAACTATAAGAGACATATTAAAATTATACAGACAAAGAGAAGCCGAAAATAAATAGATGGAAAAAGATCTTTCATGTAACTAGTAGAAAAAGCCTAGGTTAACTACAATAATATCAGATAAAATACTTTAAGTTGAATAGTATTAAAAGTGTCAAGGAAACATACGAACGATAAATGTGTATGTGCTTAAAAACAGATCCAAAATATATGAAGTAAAGATGGACAGAAAAAAAAGAAGTAATGGAAAGTTCAAAATCATAGTTGGAAATGTTTATGCCCCACTCTCAATAACTGATGGATCAGGGGAGAACGCACCTACAAAATTAGAAACTAGTTTTAAAATACAACGCATTGGCCAATGCAGTGCCTCATACCTGCAGTCTCAGCACTTTGGGAGGCTGAGGTGGATGGATCACCTGAGGTCAGGAGTTCAAGACCAGCCTGGCCAATATGGTAAATCCCTGTCTCTACTAAAAATATAAAAAATCAGCCGAGCAAGGTGGCTGTGCCTATAATCCCAGCTATTTGAGAGGCTGAGGCAATAGAATCCCTTGAACTCGGGAGGCAGAGGTTGCAGTGAGCGGAGCTCTCTCCACTGTACTCCAGCCTGGACCACAGAGTGAGACTGCGTCTCAAAATAAATAAATAAAATACAATCAACATTTGCAAGACTTGGGAAATTTTACTTTGTGGGCCATTATTTGAAAAAAAAAAAAATCTAAAATTCAGTGACCTGTGGTGTAACACTAAAAGCTTAGAAAATAAAGAGAAAATTAAACCCAAAACAAGTAGAATGAAGAAGGTAATAAAGATAAGAGAATAGATAAGTAAAATAGAGAACAGATAAATATTTTAGGTTCAATGAATCTAAAAACTAATTATTTGTAATGAATAACAAAATTGATAAACCACTACCTAGATTGATGAAGAAAAAAATGACAAAGAAGTAACAAATATCATGACATGAATAGAAGAGGGGTTATCAGTACAGATCATAAAGACATTGAAAATAACATAAGTAAGACAGTATTACAGACAACTTGATGCCAACAAATTGGAACAGCTTAGAAGAAACAGAAACACTCTTTGAAAAACCTAACTTAGCAAAATAATAAAGATGAAACAGAAAATCTGAAAGCTCCATATCTAGCAAAAATCTTGATTTTGTTGTCAAACTCCTTCTGAAAAAGATAAGTCCGGGCCCAGATGGTTTCAGAGGTCAATTATATGTTTAGTGAAGAATTAAAGCCAATATTATATTGAATTTTTTTGAAAATACAATACCAGGAAAGCACTCTTATTTTATGGGACTGGTATAATGACAAAGACTTAACAATGAATTAATAAAATTGAAGCCTAATGTCCATTGTGAAAAATACTGCAAAATTCCTTAGTAAAATATTTATAAATTAAATCCAGTAATATATGTAAAAGAGAATATATCACGCCCAAGTAAGGTTACCCTAGGAATTCAAATTAACATTTGAATAATGATCAACATAATTTACCATAATAACAAGGTTAAAAGAACATTTATGGCTGGGCTCAGTGCCTCATGCCTGTAATCCTACCACTTTGGGAGGTTTGAGACCAGCCTGACCAATATGGTGAGCTCCTGAGGTCAGGAGTTCAAGACCAGCCTGAGCAATATGGTGAAATCCCATCTCAACACTGAAAATACAAAAATTAGCTGGCACGGTGGTGGGCATCTGTAGTCCCAGCTACTCGGGAGGCTGAGACAGGAGAATTGCTTGAACCCGGGAGGCGAAGTTTGCAGTGAACCGAAATCAGGCCACTGCACTCCAGCCTGGGCGACAGAGTAAGACTGTCTCTCAAAAAAAACAAAAAAGAACATTTATATAGTTTTCCAATAGATGTGGAAAATACACTTGACAAATTTTAACACTCATTTATTAAAAATCCCTCAGCAAACAAGGAATGTAAGCAAATATCCTCAATCTGTGAAGTTGAAATTTATGAAAAGAAACACATACATTATTATTAAAGGTTTAATATTGAACTTTTTCCTACATTTGGGAACAAGGCTAAAATGTTTACTTTAACCACCAGTATTCAAGCTTCATACCAAAGATACTAGCCATTTCAATAAAGTAAGTCAAGCAAAATAAAAAAGAAGAAGAAGAAAGAAAAAGAAAGGCATAACAAAGTTGAAAAAGAGATAAGTATAATTACTCTATTCAATGAAATGGCTGTTTACCAGCAAACCCAGAAATCTACAACAAATTCGTTATATAAATGTTAATAAGAAAATTGTATTGTATATGTAAATATTAGCAGCAATTAGAATAAAGAAACTTAAAGATTATTTTTATAAAACAATTAAAACTCAACTAAAATTTCAAAATACTTAAGTATGCACTGTATTTCACAGAAAGCATGCAAGTCAGCTACACTGAAAACTGCAAAATATTGCCAAGAAAAAAATTAAGTAATAAATGCTGAACTGTATCACGATTACTGATTGGAGGAGACAATATTGTTAATACATGCATTATTCTCAAGCAGATCTACTAATTCAATGATTTGTCAATCATAATCCCAATAAGTCTTATTTTTCGGAGGAATTGGCCAAACTGGTTCTAAAAATATATAGGGAAATGTAGAAGACCTTTACTTTTCAAAATAACCTTGAATAAGAACAAAATTAGAGGTCTTACCCTTTCTGATTTCAATATTTGCTCTAAAGCTATGGTAATTTCTGCTTTTTAAAAACAAAATTAACTCTAAAACTGCTTAGTGGTATGACCCTAGCCAAATTCCTTGGGATATCTAAACTCAAGTTTTCTTATCTGTGAAAGGGAAATAATGCTTGGGACAATGGTGGTCCCAGACTTGATGCTAAATAAATATTAGTTATATTAGAAAAATTGACATTTGGGGAACATTTTTGGTATGTATACATACATGTATCTGATGGCTATGTTGCACTTGAAAATTTTAAAAGCATGCTCATAAATGCTGCACTGGATTTTAAAGAGATATTTAAAATACGTTTGGGAAATCAATACAAGTTATATGTTATAAATGCAAGACATTGATAGGGTTATTTACATTACGAAGGTTATAAAATAACCATATCACAGGACAGTTGTGAAATGCCTTACATTTGTATTTAATGCACTTTCATTTTCTCTGATTTTTCACCCTCATTCCAGCCCATGCAGAACAAATACACATTCTCATCCTCAGATGCTTTCGTGGTCCTTAATATGTATTTCCATTATTGTTATATTCTCATAAACGTTATTTGCTTTTCATGCTATCCTTGATCCTTGAAGTCATCCATTGCATGTTTTCTTTCTCTTACCCCTGGAGATCATCTTGACATTGGGCACACAACAGATGCTGGAGTAAATCAATTCTATTTCTCATTGAGCCCACCTGTGTCGATATGAACATCAGTAATAACTATATTATGTGATATTGGTGCTACCAACCTTGTTACCGATGAGAAAATGCATGTTCAAGTGAATGACTCAGAGACGCCAGGCACAAGGAGAAGGTGCTTGATCTTGTGTTTCATCATACCGATTCTAAGAACATCACTGACCATGCTGGAAAGAACCATCATGGGAACTGAGGTGAGTCAGAAAAGGCCTCCTTTATCCTGGGGGAGGAAGGTCTGATCTTGCTCTGAGTGGTGCTTCACTGGCCTGGAGATGCTGAATTTCTACTAGGGATGGAAGGTGTTCAGGGCCACAATGGCTCAGGGTCCTTCATTTTTGCATGGCCTAGTGGTTGTTAGTTTAACAGCATTTACACTGGGAAATTCTGGAATTTCAGCAAAGTGAGAATTACTCTGGGCATGGGATTCTCTGCCTTCTCACAAGATTGCTATGTTACAAGGGATCATATATGTAAACACAGTTTTAAAATTATTTAGAGACATGTAATTATAAATAAAGGTGACTGCCAATATCTATACTACTCACAAAATAATTTCCCAAGTTGCTGGAGAATACCAGGAGGGCTAGACCAGTGACCCAGCTAACAGCGTGTCTGCAGTTTTTCATGATTGCCTGAGGGACTGTTAGATAAAAGTATGTTGTAATCTCTCTCCTTGACATGAAACTCATAAGCCTAAGAATGCTCATAGCATACTTTGCTTACACCTATAATCTCTCAAATAAATTAACCAGGCGATATTATTCTTCTTCAAATACCTTAGTAATTCTGATAATGAAACTTATTTCTGGAGAAGTTTAATTTCTAATAATGCACATTTTGATGATTAATTTCTTTTCCTCCTTGATTTAACAGTGAGAAGATAATACATATGATTTCAAAGGCTTTAGACATATGAATAATCCACTCACCTTGGCTCACTGACACAATAAGCCACAGAATTGTATTGTGTGGATCATTGGCATGGCCGATGAGAGCACCTCCCGCGGAGCTATTGTGGTCCACCTTGTGGAAGGCGGCTTCCTCACTTTAAAAGTAATGCCCTCTAGGTGGTCCCTGATCCAGAATGTGTCTCAAAGAACAATAGAAAACCATGGATTGATTCTGACATTTTTTATTCCATTGTGATCATCAGAAATTTCTAAAATTCAACTCACCCTATTAGAATTTCATAGCCCATAATAGATATGCATTTGAAGCAGTTCTGTTGAAAACTCATATTATTCAGCTTTCCCTTAAATGCACATAAAAAACTAAATAGAGAATGGCTGTTATATGACACACAAATATTTAATTTTGAAAACTCAATTCCAAAGGTTAAAAGATCAATGACAACAGAAAGAAAAATCAGCCTGTGTTTCTCAATGTATATTATCAAATATAAAATCACTGGCTGTCACACAACAATTCTCACCTAATAAGTTTGGGAAATTCGACTTCAGTGGTTCTCAAAATGTGGCTTTTAGAGCAGCAGCAGTATCATCTAGAAACTTGTTCAATTTCACATTGTTAGGCCCCATTGCAGAGCTTTTACACCAGAAACCTTGATTACGGGGCTCAGTAATATGTTTCAACAAGGCATCCAGGTGGCTTTACTGATTTTCCTTCCACCCAAATAAACGTTCACGTTGAATCTCCAGAAAGTGCAGTTATGTTACATTACATGAACAAAGGGACTTTGCATACGTGACTAAAGGGTATGGACCTGGATTATCCGGATCAGCCCAATCTAATCCCAGAAGCCCTTAAAGGCAGAAAACTTTCCCTAGCTGGAGTCAGGGACACATGATAGAAGAGGAAGCAGAAGGATTGCAGAAGGGTAAGGCAGAGAGAGTCCAAGTAGGAGAGTATTCAAAGGTCCCCTTCATTGGTTCTAAGATGCAGTGGGCCCCATGCAAGAACTAGAGAGAGGCCTGGAATAGTTAAGGGTGGGTCCTCAGGAGACCGCCAGCAAGAAAATGAGGACCTCACTCCTACAACGCAGAACTGAATTCCACCAACAATTTGGATGGGCTGAGAGGTGGATTCTTCCCCAGATCCTCCAGAGAAGAAGAAAACCCTGGCAACAACCTAATTTCAGGCTCATGAGACTTGAAGCAGTGGAACCAGCTGAGCCGCACTGTGCCCAGACTTCTCACCCTCAGAGACTTTGAGGTAATGAATTATTTATGTCTATGTTAAGTGGTTAAGTTTGTGGTGACTATTATGATAGCAATGCAAAATAAATACCGCACTCGAGTTTGAAAATCACTGCTGTGCATAATCATTAATTATCATTATCGTTTATTGTACTGATGACATACAGTCGGAACCACACGGATGAAAAATGTTTCCTTTATCAACATGCTTATTCCTGCCAGCTTCTGTACAAAGTAAGACTATACCGCAGCACAGCACACGGACATCATGGTTAGACCCATTGGGTGGGAGTTCTGATGTTTATAAACCTTTAACTGAGATAGACCTGGCATTAATGACAGATCTGTCTTCTTTCTAAATGTGCGACTTGGTTCAATTTATTTAAGCATTCTTTGGTAAGAATTCTCTTTGTAGAATGAGGTAGCAATACTCACCCAATAGAATTGCTTCGAGGATAACATACACAATAAACCTGACGTTTATTTGTTACTCAGTAATGAGTCGTTCTTTCTGTAAGAGCAGGCTGTGTGCGGTGGCTCATGCCTATAATCCTAGCACTTTGGGAGGCTGAAAAGGTCAGGAGTTCGAAACCAGCCTGACCAACATGGTGAAACCTCATCTCTACCAAAAATACAAAACTTAGCTGGGCGTGGTGGCGCGCACTGTAATCCCAGCTACTCAGGAGGCTGAGGCAGGAGAATCGCTTGACCCCGGGAGGCGGAGGTTTCAGTGAGCTGAGACTGTGTCATTGTACTGCAGCCTGGGTGACAGAGCAAGAATCCATCTCAAAAAAAAAAAAAGGAAAGAAAAAGAAACCACATTTTCGAAGCAGAAATCGGTGAAGATCATTGTCTCATGTCTGTTTTCTCAGAAGCAGAGATGGATTCTTGAACATGTGATTTATTTCAGGACCAAGACTATGAGGGAAGCATGTCAGGGCAGGAGAGATAAAGATGTGGGCTCGAGTGGAGGCAAGTGTCATCCTGGTCCCACAGGGAAAGCTGCAGAGCACAAGCTGGAGTCAGGGCCAGCCATCGGCTCGGCAGTCATTGGACTTGGAAGGGGAGGAAAGACAGTTATCTAGGGAAAACGCCATTGTGCATTGGGAGCAAGCAACATTCACAGCAGAAGGTACCCCAGGCACAAAAGGGGATCTGAGTCAGGCACTAACAACAGCCACAATTAGTCCATTTCCAAAGGAAGTCTCTGGCCTGTTTTTCACTTGAGGGCCAAAACCAGCAGGTATCACTCAACACTCTGCTCTGTACAACGTATGGCTTCAGCAATGGGATCATTACAACTTCATCTGCCTACTGGCTCTGCCTTTCCCTCTTTGCTTATGAGGTTTAGCCATGAATCACCTATATGGAGATCTAAATTTGTATGGAGTAGCAGTCTCTGCTCAAATAGTTCTATTTTTCCATAGAAAGTTGTGGCTGGAAGCATTCTGTGATAATTCTGTTGCCAGTCTTTAGCAATCATTACAAAATGCACTGATTCATTGATTATTTAAATTAAGAAAGAAAATCTAATACAGCTTTCTTTTTCCTACATGGTGAATTTGATCTTTACTTTAAACTCCTCTTCCTCATCCTGCAGTGATTGTCCAATATCATTCTACCTCATTCTGCCTGGATAAATATAGTTTGTTAGATTCTCACATTTAGTCCTCTAGTGGAAACATCATATTATATGTAACATGAGAATACCGTATAAAATTATACAATAGGATATTTTTCCTCAGTGTTTCTCTAGCCCCGCAGATGGGGCTCTATGCCACTGCATCCATATTACATAAGCCATGAATTCACTAGGTTTGCCAAAAATGTTGTTAACCTTCATTTTTTTTCTGTAGCACTGTAACTTTTGGACTCTTTCGTGCCTGTTCATCCAGACTGGTATGAAGTCATACTCTCCCTGCATTCTAAAAATAGACTGGCTAATTCAAACTAATGTGTTAACGACTGAGAAGTTTCGGTGCATTATTTCTAAGAGACAGCATCTGTATTCGCCAGTTGCTATTACCTCAAAGCATTACGGTTGTAAGAATCACGGGTATTACACAGATCTCTGGGCGAGATACAGTTACGCAAACTAAACCTCAAATCTTAACATGTAAGTGATTTTCCTTTTTTATTTAATCAATAAATATATATTCTAGGTATTTTCCTAGTTTATTTAAAGACTCAGGGGGTCAAAGAATTTGATAATCATATAAAGGAAAACAATCGCCCTGTCTTTGATCAGGCAATGGTGGTATTGGATATTTTCTGAAATCTAAAATGATATTCCAATATATGCAATGATCAATGTCAGCCACACTAAGCAGAATCAAACAGTTAATTTTGAAAGGAGTTTTTAGAAGGGAATACAAAAAAAATTCCTAAGTCATCCCATCTCCCAAAATACCTTCACAGGGATTGACAAAATTGCAGCCTGTGGTTACTGGCATCTTTTTTGACACTTAGCACAGGAACGGCGTGGTGCCACTGATGAAAACATCACCTCAAATCTGCTTCCAGGGCTGTTCTGGATTTCTATGGAATCATGTCAGTTTTAGGAAAAGCATATCTTTCAGCTGTAGTGCTGAAACTAATTAACATAATGCATCAAACTTGGAAGGGAGTAAATACTATGTCCTCTGGTATCTTTTTTTTTCTTTTAAGGAGCTGGCATCAATTATTTCTGATAAATTTTAAAGCAAATTTTGAAAACTTGATAATTTTTTTCTGGCAATTATTAAAATATCAGAGACAAGCAATATGCCACAAGGAAATTTAAAAAATAAAAATATTGTCATAGATAAAGTCCACATCTAGAAATTTAAATATCTCCATACCACATTGACTATTTCAATGGCATTTTGCAAGATATTTCAGCAACACAGAGAAGCAAAATGCTTTAGTCAATAACATTGTTTAACGGGAGTATTACTGGATAAAAAATCTTGACTGGCGTTGTCCAGGTTTTTGGCACATTGAACAGAGAATTGAACAAAATGCACAAACAGAAAACAAAAGAACGAAGCCACAAAAGCACAGTTTTACTGAAGTGAAAGTACACTCCACAGAGTGGAAGCGGGCTCCAGCAAGCTGCTCAAGCGTCTGGATTGCAATGTTCTTTGGGGTTTTTCTTAAGCTAAAAGAGTTTGGTAACATCCCTAGGTTCCCTTTAGTGGCCTCCAATTGGTTATACCCTATGTGAATGAAGGATCGGCCTGCAGCCAATCAGAGGTATTTCTCATTTGTGAGGTAGGGGAGAGGGGGTTTTGTAGAGGGAGGAGCCTCTTGCCCCTTGTCACTTGGGCATGGAAAGGTGGGATTTTTCCTTTTGTTCCAGTTTCAAGAAGTCAGCTGCAGGTTGGCCGCAGGCTCCCTGTCTCCAGAACCTATTCTACCACAGGAGCATTTCAGAAAACAAAACAAAACAAAAAGTTAAATGAGAACCGAATTCTGTGAGACTGGTGTTTTATGAAAAGAGGGGTAAACTAGTCAAGTAAGTAGCTGGAGGTTACGTAGGTGCAAATGAATTGTTCTTATGAGGTTGATCCCAAATGTGTACAGAACACTTTTATCTTTATAATGTTCTCAATATTGACCACAAATAGCACAGAATAGTTAGATGGTTTCAGGACTGTATGTAGTCAGTCAACCACCATTTGGCTTAACTTTCTAAAGCCAAAATGCTGTTTGAGATTGTTAGCTTCAGGGCAGCTAACTTCATTCCCAAGTACAGTGATGGAAAAGGTGAATTGAGTATTGAATCTCTGTGATCTTCATTTGTGGTAACGTTTAGAGATCTGAGATGACCTGGATAGTTGTTTAGATATTTCTTTCTTTTTCTTTTTTTTTGAGACAGAATTTTTGCTCTTGTTGCCCAGGCTGGAGTGCAGTGGTGAGATCTCAGCTCTCTGAAACCTCTGCCTCCCGGATTCAAGTGATTCTCTTGCCTCAGCCTCCTGAGTAGCTAGGATTACAGGTGTGCACCACCATACCCAACTAATTTTTTTGTATTTTTAATAGAGACAGGGTTTCATCATGTTGCCTAGGCTGGTCACAAACTCCTAGTCTCAGGTGATACACCTCCCTCGGCCTCCCAAAGTGCAGGGATTATAGGCATGAGCCACTGTGCCTGGCCTAGATATTTCATTTTATATAGTAAAGATACACTGTCAGGACTTGAGTTTTATTATGTTATAGACCAAAACAATGAATGTTTAAATCTCATTTATGTGATACAAAATTTATCTGATTAAATCCTTTATTGGTATGCCCAGGTATGCTAACACAGGGAGCCGTCTAGAACATGTTCAATGCAAGTGGCTGACTTCCTGAATGCTTGCCAGGTATTCAGCTGGTTGCCTCGCTGTTTCTGCCTCCTTTGTAGGAAGCCCTCAGTGACAGAATGAGTTCCACCCAGTAGAGTGTCATTGGAAGTGACCTGAGTCCCCCGGGAGCAGAGGGGTGGGTAAGAGCCAGTGTACCTCTTAGGTATTTCTTATGTCCTTCTGCACTGGCTTTGGAGTCCACATGTTCCAGAAGGCATAACAAAAACATGGAGGAAGCCTTGCTAAACCCCATCAAACAGTGAGAGAGTTGAGAAATACACATGGCGCTAAGCCAGTGAGGCTTCATGGCCTGTGTGTAGAGCTAGGGACAGGCTATCCTGATGAATATTAGAGTGAATGAATCAAGTTATAAGGAATATGTAATGGATTTTGTATAATCTAGGTTTAAAAATGTCCTTAAAGCATCGATGTAAACCTGATGATAGCGCTGACCGCAAGTCTGTTGAAAGCCAGGGATTAAGCGTGGAGGCAGTGAAGGGTCCGTGAGGAAGAAGATGAGAGACTTCCATTTCTACTTTTATACAAACCAATAAATGTCTTCTTTTGTGATGAACACCATTTACTTCTATATATTTAACCTATATTTTTTACTGGGAAGAACTTGGATTTTATTTATTGACATTTTTAAAGTTTATAATTATTATGGATACAAAATAGATGTATATTTTTGTGGGGTACATGTGAAATTTTCATACCAGCATGCAATGTACAATGATGGAGTCGGGATAATTGGGATATCCATGAACTCAAGCATTTATCATTTCTTTGTGGTAGGGAAATTACAATTCCACTCTTTTAGTTTTTTTCAAATACACCACACATTGTTGTTACCTATAGTTGCCCCACTGTGCTACCAAACACTAGGTCTTCTTCCTTCTGTCTACTGTGTTTTTGTGCCCATTAATCAACCTCCTTTCATCCCCCTTCCCAGTACCCTTCCCAGCCTCTGGTAACCATCCTGCTACTCTCTTATCTCCTTGAGTTCATTTTTTTTAAAATGAACTTTAAAAAAAAAATACGAGTGAAAACATGTAATACATTTAATCTATTTCAACAGAGTTTCTCATCACCATTATTATAATAGTAAAAATGCAGATGTTATCTGACTAAATCACACATTTCAAATGCAAGGGATTAGACATGCAAGGGACCTTTCTGTATTTAAAAGGTCCATGCAGAATTAAATAATTTGACGCACGAAAACTAGGTAATGTCTACAAATAACAGAAAACGTAACCAAGAAACAAAATGCTGAGACTTTGAAAAAATGTTTTAGATCATTCCAAAACAATTTGAATACTTGAATGCCTATAAATTCAAAAAGAAGGTGCATTTCCTGAGCCTTAACAGAGACAAAGAAGTTTTTCAAAACGTAACCCTGGCTAAGAGCAGCAAATGGCTCTGTTGCCTAAATGGCTCAGTGTTTCAGTAATGAAAATGAAAATCTGTTTTAGATTTTATGTTCCTGAAACTCAGGTTTTGAACATTCCAAAAAGCATAAGAGGCCAAGAAGAAAATGCACACATGCTTGTCTAGGAAAAAATAAACGAAATGCCTTGTTCCATCTTTACACTTGACAAATTCCCAAAATTCAGAGGGAATGGGCACAGTTGTTTATTCTAATATAGTGGCTCACAGTGGTTTTATGAGGGGAAGCAGGGCATTTATGGGAGTCTTGGCTCAAGTCTCTTTAAGGAGCATTTATATGCCAGGCTGCAGAGGTTTTCTGTCTCTTTCTAACATTAGGGTTGAGAAATACATGTTTGGGCTTTTACTTTCATTAGGTCTCAATGTATTTTGTTCTTTTTAGCAAAACCTAATGTACACTTTTATCGCCTACAAAACTTACAGTCTCTCCATTTTCAAGATTTGCTAATTTACCCCACTTAACTGATTTTACAAATATTTTACACAACTAATTGACTTCTAAAAAATGATTTCAACCCCAAAATAAAATGCAACCAAAGTCAAGGTAATTCTGATTTCATAACTGTAGCATTGCTCTTTGAAATTTGGATGTGGAAATGGACTCGTAAGCTAGAAAAGTCATGCCTTGGCTACCTTTCAGGAGTGCTAGGAAATAGAGAATGATTCGATTTCCTGCAGAGAAGGTTTTCTCCATTTTGGTTGATATTCCATCCCTTATTCTGGTGGAGAGAGCTGTGCATCTCTGAAAAGCCTGATTTTGAACCAGATGCAGTGACAAGATTAGAGCCTTTGGGTCGCCTCATTTGAAGAAGAGGTGAGAGTGTTCTGTGTATGGGAAATGGCTAAACCGATGTTTTGTGAAATGAAGAGCCAACTTTTGCAGAGACTAACGGTAGAACCACAAACCTAATTCATATTCTGGGGTACAAAACTAATCTACATTTTCTGTGGCTTCTTTTATTCCAAGCATCTGAAGTACCATATGAATGAAAATTCATTAACAAATCATATCGACATTCTCTGAACATTCATGAGCATTGATAAACATAAAATATGATTAAAGTATTTAACATTTAAAAGTAATTGATATATGGTTTTGGTATTAAATAGACTGAACTGAATATTAAAAGTTAATATTAAAAATAAAATATAAATGTTCCCCAGTTTAATCATTTCAATTTGTGATATTAACTTATTCACGCACTCTTTTGTAATTGTTACAGCCACCGTGCACTCATTCTATTTCTCTTGCTATTTTAACTTAGTCTATCCTTTACATTTGTAAAATTTCCACACATCTCTCATTATTATAACTTACTGTCATTGAATGCTATTCTGTCAAACATTTCTATTATTTTAAATCCATTATTTGATATTAACTACGAATAATTTCATGATAGGTAGAAGCTATGGATTCCTCTTCATTGGATACCCTAATTCCGATTTTCATTTCTTTTTATTTTTTTATTTTAATTCTACTTTAGGGTCTGGGGTACATGTGCAGATCATGCAGGATTGTTGCATAGGTACATACATGGTAATGTGATTTGCTGCCTCCATCCCCCCATCACCTACATCTGGCATTTCTCCCCATGTTATCCCTCCCCGACCTCCCCAACCCCCCACCACACTGTCCCTCCCTTGGCCACACCCAACAGACCCCAGTGTGTGATGCTCCCCTCCCTGTGTCCATGTGTTCTCATTGTTCAACACCCTCCTATAAGTGAGAACATATGGTGTTTGATTTTTCTGTTCTTGTGTCAGTTTGCTGAGAAGGATGGTTTGCAGATTCATCCATGTCCTTACAAAGGACACAAACTCATCCTTTTTGTATGGCTGCATAGTATTCCATGGTGTATATGTGCCACATTTTACTTGTCCAGTCTCTCATTGATGAGCATTTGGGTTGGTTCCAGGTCTTTGCTGTTGTAAACAGTGCCACTATGAACATATGTGTGCATGTGTCTTTATAACAGAATGACTTATAATCCTTTGGGTATATACCCAGTAATCGGAATTGCTGGGTCAAATGAAGTTTCTATTTCTAGGTCCTTGAGGAAGCACCACACTGTCTTCCACAATGGTTGGACTAGTTTATACTCCCACCAACAGTGTAAAAGTGTTTGTATTTCTCCACATCCTCTCCAGCATCTGTTGTCTCCAGATTTTTTAATGATCACCATTCTAACTTGCATGAGGTGGTATCTCAATGTGGTTTTGATTTGCATTTCTCTAATAATCAGTGAAGATGAGCATTTTTTCATATCTTTGTTGGCCTCATATATGCCTTCTTTTGAAAAGTGTCTGTTCATATCCTCCACCCACTTTTGAATGGGTTTGTTTGTTTTTTTCTTGTAAATCTGTTTTAGTTCTTTGTAGATTCTGAATATTAGCCCTTTGTCAGATGAGTAGATTGCAAAAATTTTTTCCCATTCTGTTGGTTGCTGATTCACTCTAATGACTGTTTCTTTTGCTGTGCAGAAGCCGTGGAGTTTGATTAGATCCCATTTGTCTATTTTGGCTTTTGTTGCCAATGCTTTTGGTGTTTTGGTCATGAATTCCTTGCCTATGCCTATGTCCTGAATGGTTTTGCCTAGGTTTTCTTCTAGGGTTTTTATGGTGTTAGGTCTTATGTTTAAGTCTTTAATCCATCTGGAGGTAATTTTAGTGTATGGTGTCAGGAAGGGGTCCAGTTTCTGCTTTTTGTACACTGTTAGCCAGTTTTCCCAACACCATTTATTAAACATGGAATCCTTTCCCCATTGCTTGTTTTTGTTTGATTTGTCAAAGATCAGATGGTTGCAGATGTATGGCATTTCCTCCAAGGCCTCTGTTCTGTTCCATTGGTCTATATCTCTGTTTTGGTACCAGTACCATGCTGTTTTTATTACTGTAGCTTTGTAGTATAGTTTGAAATCAGGTAGCATGATACCTCCAGCTTTGTTCTTTTTGCTTAGGATTGCCGATTTTCATTTCTAAATATGTGAATAAAGTAAACATTTTAAAGTGAGAAGAGTATTTTTCCCA
>CAUYLG010002994.1:0-19495 GCA_963573385.1 Cacajao melanocephalus
TTCACCTCTCACCTGGAGGCTGTTGAGCTGAGGGAAGGGATGAAGTGTTGATGCATAACTTCTGCAAAATATTTTGGCTACTGACACGAAGAACAGGGCATGCCATGGCGGTTTCATGAGTCATTGTGCGGGCCTGATATGGTAACCCCTGTTTCTGTAAACGTTTTATGGCTCTGTTTACCCAAGCGGGCCTGATATGGTAATCCCTGTTTCTGTAAACATTTTAAGAGTCTGTTTACCCCAAGCAGGCCTGATATGGCAATTCCTGTCTCTGTAAACATTTTAAGGCTCTGTTTACCCCAAGCGGGCCTGATATGGTAATTCCTGTCTCTGTAAACCTTTTGTTCCTTTGTTCCCATATTCCTGTGTTTACTGTTTAATGTAACTTGTGTCATCAAAGAAGAACTAAAAGGTATATAATCAGACTTATGCACACAATAAACTCGCTACTCTGGCATGTTTCTGGCCTTGCCAGGGTAGTCCTCCAGACCCCACTGTCTGTCTGTCTGTCTGTCTTTTCTTCTGCGCACTCTCTCCTCCAGGTTGTGAACATCTCCGAGTTGGGGTGAGGCCTCCCGCAGGCCGGGAGCCTCCTGGCAGACGTGCCGGTCCCCGACATCACATTACTCAACTTCAAACTATACAACAAGACTATAGTCACCAAAACAGCATGGTACTGTTATAAAAATAGATACATAGCCCAATGGAACAGAATAGATAACCCAGAAATAAAGCCAATAATTACAGTCAAATGATCTTCAACAAAGCAAACAAAAACATAAGGTGGATCACTTGAGGTCAGGAGTTCGAGACCAGCCTAACCAATATGGAGAAACCCCATCTCTATTAAAAAAAAAATTAGCTGGGCATGGTGGTGAGTGCCTGTTATCCCAGCTACTTGGGAGGCTGAGGCAGGAGAATCACTTGAACCCAGGAAGTGGAGTTTGCAGTGAGCCGAGATTGAGTCATTGTACTTCAGCCTGGACAACAAAAGAGAAACTATATCTCAAAAAAAAAAAAGAAAGAAAGAAAGAAAAAAAGAAAATGTGGTAAGTATACATACTATGAGATACTACTCAGCCATAAGAAGAAACAAAACAATAGCATTTGCAGCAAACTGGATGGAACTGGAGACTATTATTCTAAGTAAAATAACTCAGGAATGGAAAATCAAACATCATATGTTCTCACTCATAAGTGGGAGCTAAGCTATGAGTATGAAAAGGTATAAGAATGATACACTGGACTTTGAGGACTCTGGGGAAAGGGTGGGAGGGGGTGAGGCATAAAAGACTACACATTGGGTACAGTGTACACTGCTTGGGTGACTGGTACACCAAAACCTCAGAAATCACCAGTAAATAACTTATCCATGGAACCAAACACTACCTGCTCCCTAAAAACCTATTGAAATTTTTAAAATTCACAAAAAATAATAAACTGCTCAAAATCATACAGAAGTCGAGCTTATCATGGAGTGTGTGTATGTCTGCACATACACACGTGTACGCCTATGTGTTTTCAAAAGAGAAGGAATGGAGAACTGGGGAAGATTCTAAAGATGTTGCCACCTGGCACTAAAGATCAATAGAAAGTGGGGTGACTATGAGAAATTTGCTTTTAACTACATGCTATAGAGAGAGTTGGGAAATAAAGCCAAATGCATCAGAGGTTGCCCCTAGGATGACCAGTGAATTTATCATTCAAACCATGTCAGTCTTGAAAAGTGAAAGGGGACACTATTAATAATTACCCCGGGGCAAAAGGTGGAAGCTGGGACTGTCCCAGGCAAACTGGGACCTACAGGCACTCTACTTTTAATAACCAAAGTGCATTGCAGTGACTCCATCTCAAGTTCAAGGAAGCTGAGCAAATATATGAAATATGGATTGTTGGGTATGAAGATGATAAAGTAGTTGGTCAGAGTGGGATTCACTGAGTCCTTGACATTTGAGCAAATGCTTGAAGGAGGTGAAAGGTGGCCATACAGGTATCTGGGAGAAGAGCAGGGGAAACTACCAGTGCCTGAGCTGAGGCAGGAGCATGCTGGGTATTTTCAGGGAACAGCAGTCAGTGCAGCTGGGAGCAGAGTGAGCAGGGTACACATCATTAAGAGCCTTGTAAGTCATTAGGAGAGATTTTGACATTTATTCTGAGTAAAATGGGGACCTATCGCAGCCTTTTGAGTAGAGAAAAGACATCATCTGACTTGCACTTCTATTGAAATGTTCCATTGAAATGAACTTCAGAGGGACAGAGTTGGAAGGAGGGACGTCAGTTAGGATGCTACTGCAGTCATCCAGGCCACGGAATAATGGTCTGGGAGTCTGCAGTGGGGATAGTAAGAGGCTGTCAGATTCTGGATATATTTTGAAACAGAGTCTTGAGATTTTCTAATGGGTTTATTAGCTGTGAGTTGGCTGAGAGAAGTCAAGGATGATTCCTGGGCTTTTTCTCTTAGCCACTGAGATAGAGAAAGCTGCAGGCAGAGCAGGTTTTGAAGGGAGTTCAAACAATCAGATGGAGACGCTGAGCAGGCCCTTAGGTGAAGGAGTCTGGAGTCTGAAAGAATTTGGGATGGGGACATAGACTTGAGAGCCATCAGCCTATAAAAAGGACTTGGTCAAGAATGAGTGGCCTCCATCCTAGATGGATATAAACAAGGAATAAAGATCAATTTTTCTTCTTATAACATTCCTAGGTTTTTATTTTTATGACTTTAAGAAAAATAGGAATGACAAAAATAAAATATAAAATCAAATATATCTGTACTTCCCTTTGGGGGACCCCATCTCTTTCTCACTTTACATAGTAAGTGCCATTTCCTTCACCTCCATGGAAAACATTTTGTAAATTACTCAATGAATAATAATTGAATAACTTAAAACATAGAGTGGGACCATACATTTTAAAGGAATGTCTTTGTAAACGAGAAATGATTTTTATAAAGTGAATGATGGCTCTTCTTTCCCATTCTCTCCATTCTATTTTTAATTTTAAATGTCAGTCCTGGCACTTCCATTGACTGGGTGACTTGCTATAGAGTCCAGCAACAGGCCCCGGCACACCTTGTCCCCTAGGTGGCGCCTCAGGTTTGGGCTCCCTCAGTCATTTTCTCATCAGCATCTCAAGAAGCACCGCAGCGAAACTGGCTTAACTCCTTCCCTCTTACTTCCTGGGACTTGAAGAGAGAAAAGGAGCCAGCAGTAAAGAAACCTACAGTAGCAGGTGGGGAGCAAATGCCCCACCTCCTAGCCACTGCCCCAATACCGTTGGCCAAAGTCACTGCCTCTTGTTTCTCCTCAGTGAAAATGCCCAGTCACAAAGCCCCCAGAGCTGGGGAGTTCGGGTAACACAGCCCCTAAACCAATAACAGACCACAGGCCCCCTACCCCCCATCGAGGTGCTGAGCACCAGGGCAAGTGGAGGGACCCACCAGGGAACATGGTCTGGAACAGCAGAGAAGACGGGGCAAGAATCATGGCACTCCCTATGCTTCTGTCCTGGAGCCCTTGGAGCTGGGGTGGCTCCTCTTCCTCACCCTGGCCCCTGTGTTTGAGAGTCCATAGCAGCCCCCAGCTGCTCCGGTGCAACAGGGCAGGGATGCGGGAGCTGCCTGTCTACCCTGCACCTCACTTTCTTGGACATCAGCTGATGGAGCTGTCACCAGAGAGGTCTGGGGGGCATGGGGGGCAGCACAAAGACAAGTGGGGAGATGTGTGTCCTGTGCCCTCATCTTCCTTCCCCACTTAGCCGCCCAGCTCCTGGGACACAGGCCCTGCTGCAAACTGCACTCATACAGCCTAGTGCCTCTGGTGCGGCAGCCTCAGCAAAGAAACAAGCATCTGATGGATGCAACACTTTCCAAGAGCACAGCAAACATGGAACGCAAGTCCCCACCTGTCTGTGCCGAAATGTCTATCTTTGTGCAATCCACCGGTTCCAGTAACTGAGAACAAAGGAAGTCATGAGATAAGCTCCTTCAGGTCAAGCCCTGGACCAGTCTCAGCACACCCAACAAACAGACGCATTCCAGAAGCTTGGACCTTCCACGATGTTGTGGAAACAAGGGGCATTGGCAGAAGTAAAAGGCAGAACTGGATTTTAAATATGCAGTTCCTTGGGAGCCTTTTGAGTCATACAAGATCAAATCAAAAATCACAATGAGGGAACATGCAGATACTAAGAGCAAGCTAAGCTGGCCACACACACACACACACACACACACACACACACACACACACATTTATTCCTCAGACTACATTTCTTGATTGCAAAGAAGAGCAAAGTGCCCATAAGCTGAGGCCCACAGTGCAGACGAGATGGAACTCATGCTATGCTGGCCAGTAGGTTTATGCCTGGTATGACCATGAGCCTAATGCCGGGACCCTACTCATCAACACCCAGGGCTCTAGGCCTGCATCTTTTAGGGATGCAGGAACTAGCAGCACCCCCCCCAGACTTGCTGTCTCCCAATTCTATGCATCAGGTCATTACCCAGGCTGCTTTCTCATCCCAACATGTAGCTCAGAGCCCTGAGACCACACAGATCTGCCCACTGGAGACATGTCTTCAGGTGGGTGCCCCCAAGCTGCCCCATCTGCAGTGTGTAGACAGTGCAGGTCTCAGCAGCTGCCCCTTCCCCACCCCAGGCCCTGCTCCATGACTTGTCCCCTGCCTTCTAACTGGCTGAGTACCTGCCCTGGGTAGAAGCAGGAGATGAGGCAGAACCTTCCCAAACATACAGACTCAGTGATGGAAGGTCCAGTGCCCACGGCAGGCACGCCGGCCCCACCAAGAGTCGGTTTTGCTCAGCCCAAGGCTCTTCCTCTAACACTGAATCTGCCCCTTCAAGTCCTGAGCATCCTGCCAGGCCTCATTCCCCACATGCTTAGCAAACATCTTCGAGTAACAACATAAATGGGGAGAAGAGCACCATAGGAACATTCTGGTGAGTTCAGCTACTTCTCAGAAGAAGAGAAAAATAAACAATGCATGCAGACAAAGAGGCTATGCTGGCAAGGAGGGGGTGTTAGAGACTCCCTTTGCTGTCCACATGGAATCCCATCGCTTGAAGCCTGGTGGACCTAACCCCCACTTTACGGCTGAAGCTCCTGAGACCCAGAGAGGGAAATGGTCTGTCCAAGACCATGGCTCCCATCAACAGCTGAGCTGGGCGGAAGGCAGGTGCCCTGAATAACCAGCTGGAGGTGGGTGGTCTTCCACCCTGCAAGGCTGGATGCTGTGCCAGAGGCTGAGACCCACATAGTGGTGTTTTGTCTCTTTCATTGTAGTGTAAATGTCCCAAACTCGCCTGCTGACCTCCCAGGATGCTTTTACAGTAAATCAAAATAAGAAATAGAGCCCAGAGGTTCCTATAAAACCTCCTGAGACCTCACTTCCCGATGCCGTTCTCCCAGAACATTCTAACTCTGGACACACTTCTCCCAACACACCCCAACTCCCAGATATTAAGAACATTAACCGAGTCTGTGTCCACACTTGCCTGATCTTTTGCTCTTCCCAGAAAAATCGGCCTGATTCGTGTCAGGCCCTCGAAAACCTAGGCTTACTTGGACTTCTGTTTTCTTTGTAGTTGCTAACTCAGGGCATGTCACATTCTCAGCCTGGAGTTTCATGAACAAACCTCTCAATGGCAGCCCCACCTCACTCCAGGGCCCCCCAGACAGAAGAGGGTGTTTGTCATTATTACAAGGCCATCATCTTGGGGGGCTGAGGGAGAGTTAGGGAAGGATTTGGAAAATCATGAAGACAGAACAAGGAAAGGAGAGAGTGGGCATAAGTTTCCTTGCTGGAGGGGGGAAGAAGCAGAGATGAGGAGGAAACTGGGGCACAGAAGGGGTGAAGAGAGCAGAAAGAGAGGGGGAAGAGGACCAGAGGGGAGGGAGCCAGGAAGGCAGTAGATGGCTTGCAAAAACAGGGCTTCCAGGCAGGACCCCTAGCCTTCAGCTTCCTGTAGAGGTGGGGCAGGTAAAGGCATCCTGTGTCCTCACTCGGCCCCCTCTCTGCAGTTCCCAAGAGCAGTGGATGCCTGGACTCAGAGCACCAGAGGTGGCCTGCAGAGCCCTCACCAATCCAGCGTGGGGTGAGGCTGAGGGATGAAGGCCACTCCCTGTCTTGTGTCCCCTGCCTTTCTCATGGTGTTCAGGGCTCTGGGGTCAGGCCCCTTGGGCGGGGCAGGCAGGGAGCAGGGCAGTCTAAGGCCACCACTCACCCGAGAAACCTGAGCCAGAGATCAGCCCCAGAGGCCCAGCAGGCAGCACACTGGGTGGCAGCCAGGACATAGCCTCTCTACCAGAGCCCACCCAAGGCCGCTGGGCCTTTGACCGGGGCTTCTGGCTGTCACCCTTGGGGTTCTTTGGTGCTACAATGAACAGGGCATGGGGGTCATCAAAGCACTGGAAAAACTGGGCGCTGGCTGAAGTGAGCCTCCCTGAGGTCCTGCAGCAGGCAGCCTCGGCCACAGTCTGCACTAATGCCTTGCCTTACCCACAAGAGGCTCCATCTTCTACCCCCGGGCCAAGCTTCTGCCTGATACACTGGCACTGCCAGAATTCTGGTGCGGGCCTCCTAACCCAAACCTGGCTTGAAGGACGGCTCAGGGAGGGCTTTGATGCCACCCTACCTGCAGTGGTCCCTTCCGGTCTCTAGGTACCTGGGCCCATGGGGCCCTGCCATCCAGCTCTGTCCTCCTGGGCCTCCGCGTGGCTGCCTCTGCACCATTCATTAGCCATTATCCTCCCAGCGTCCAGCAAGTCCAGGCCCCAACGCGGCAGTGATCCTGCCCAGCCCCTCGGTTCTGCCCTGTGTCCAGTGTGCAAGTCGAGGGCCTGTTGGAAGCCCAACAGCCTCCACTCAAAGATTCTAACCATAGAATTCTGGGCATTGAGAGAAAGTTTTGGTCCACACAGCCTCTGGGCCCCTCCAGATCGTCCTGCCTCAGCTCAGGGCTACCCTGGATGCCAGATTCCACAAGGCCAGCCCACCCACTTCTCTCCTGGCGCCCTTCTCCATGGGCCATAAGACAGCACAGGACCCTGAAGAGTGGATGTATGTGTGCGTGTCTGTGCATGTGTGTGTGTGTGTGTGTGTATGTGTATGGGGGGACGTGTGGGAAGCGTGTGTGGGGGTGCATGTGTGTGCATGTGGAGGGATGTGGGCTGTGTGGGTGTATGTGGGCAGGTGTTGGGGGTTGGGTGTGTGTGTGTGTGTGTGGTATGTGTGTGTGAATGTGCATGTGTGAGAGTGGGGGTGGGGGGTGGGTGTATGTGGGTGTGGGTGCATGTGTGGGTGTGGGAACATGTGCGTGGGGCAGTGTGTGTGGAGGGATGTGGGGTGTGTGTAGGGGGGGTTGTGTGTTGGGCGTGTGGGGGTGTGTGCATGTGGGCTGTGGGGGTGTGTGTGTTGGGAGTGTGGGGGGTATGGGGTGTGAGTGTGGGGGGTGTGGGGTGTGGGAGTGTGGGCGGTACGTGTGGGGGTGTGTGGAGTGGGCATGTGTTGGGGGCATGGGGTTGTGGGGGGTGTGTGAGTGTGGGGGGGATGTGTGGGGGTGCCTGTGGGGGTATGGGGTGTGTGGGGGTGCCTGTGGGGGTATGGGGTGTGTGGGGGCTGTGGAGTGTGGGGGGTGTGTGTGGGGTGTGGGGTGCGTATGTGTGTGGGGGGGTGTAAGTGTGTGTGAATGCACAAGTGTGAGAGTGGGGGTGGGAGGGAGTGGATGTGAGTATGGGTACATGTGTGAGTGTGTGTGTGTGTGAGTGTATGGGGGCAGTGCGTGTGGAGGTATGGAGTGGTGTGGGGTGTGTGGGGGGTGTGTGTGGGGGGGGTGAGTGCATGTGTGTGGGGGTGCAAGTGGGGGCTGTATATGTGTGTGTGTGTGGGGTGTGTGAATGTGCATGAGTGAGACAGTGTGGGGTTTGGGTGTTAGTGTGCGTGTGGGGGGTATGTGAATGTGTGTGGGGTGATGTGTGAGTGTGTGGGGGCTCTGTGGGGGGTATGTGTGGGGGTGCATGTGTATGGGGGTACATGTGGGAGGTGTGCGTAGGGGTATGAGTGTGAGTGTGCATGTGGGGGTATGTGAGTGTGGGTGGGGGTGCATGTGTATGGGGGGGTGCATGTGTATGGGGGGTGTGTGGGTGTGAGTATGGAGGGGTGCATGGGTGTGAGTGTGTGGAGTGGAGGTTCGTGTACGGGTATGAATGTGAGTGTGGGTGTGAATGTGTGGGGAGTCTGTCTGGCAGGTTTGCCCTTTGCTGAAGGCCCGCAATGGCCAGGGCTGAGGCTCTGCCATCCCACGAAGGGGAGGCTGCTCCATCGTCCCCACCTGCTCCTGCCCCCAGGCAGCACCTCAGAGCCACACAGATGCCCTGAATGAGACCAGCTGGAGGTGTGGTGAGGGCAGTAGGTGCAGTTTGGGATGAGCTGGGCAAGTCCTGGTCCTGCACATTTCCCGACCCCCCAGTTCCTTTTTTTTCCCCCCAAAACGTAGTCTCTCTCTGTCTCCCAGGCTGGGGTGCAGTGATGCAATCTTGGCTCACTGCAACCTCTGCCTCCTGGGTTCAAGCAATTCTCCTGCCTCAGGCTCCTGAGTAGCTGAGACTACAGGCGCACAGCACCACGCCTGGATAAGTTTTGTATTTTTAGTAGAGACGGGGTTTCACCATGTTGGCCAGGCTGGTCTCGAACTGGCTGTTCTCTAACTCTTCCTTGTGATCCCCCTGCCTTGGCCTCCCAAAGTGCTGGGATTATAGGTGTGAGCCACCACACCCAGCCCTGGTGCCCTCATTTCTTTTTTTCTTTTTTTGAGATGGAGTCTCGCTCTGTCGCCGAGGCTGGAGTGCAGTGGCACGATCTTGCTTCACTGCAACACTCCCCTCCTGGGTTCAAGCAATTCTCTTCCTCAGCCTCCTGAGTAGCTGAGATTACAGGTGCCTGCCACCTCACCCAGCTAATTTTTGTATTTTTAGTATAGATGGGGTTTCACCATCTTGGCCAGGCTGGTCTTGAACTCCTGACCTCATGATCAACCTGCCTCGGACTCCCAACGTGCTGGGATTACAGGCGTGAGCCACCACACCCGGCCTGGTCCCCTCATTTCTAAGGTGAGCCACTGTGGAGCTCTGAGGCCTCTTCGGCCACCCCGCAGATGGACTCCCATATCCCAGGAAGGCACCTGAGAAGGAAGCAGCTTAACTTACATGAAAACTGCAGATATTCACTGACAGCATCCTTTGGCAGGCCTTCATCCAAGTTCCCCACAAACAGGTGAGGCAGGTGCTGTTATCAGCACCCCATGTTCAGATAAGGAACCCAAAACCCACAGAGTGGGAGGGAATAGCCCAGCCTCAGGGAGCTCCTGCATGGTGGAGGCAGGCTTTGAACAGGCAGCTAGACTGACCCTAACACGTCCCCTGCCACCTGACCTTGCACAGGGACCCCACCTCACCCCTCACTCCCTGCCTCTATCTGGACAGACTATCCTCTGGGGCCCTTTAAGTCCTCCTTTAACCAGGACCCCTCCTCCCTGCCACAGACTTCTTGCAGCCTGAGCAGCTCCACGCAGTTGATGGGCCCCGCCCCCAGCCCCCAGTACTGTGTCCCTGGCCAGACTGTAAGCTCCTTACAACAGGGGAGGTGAGGGGTGCTCACATGCTCCGCGAAGGCCTGGATTTCCCAGGACAAGGCTGATCCTGAATAAGCTGGATGTTGAACGTGACCCCTACTCTCTCAACACACACCTCCCTGTCCCTGCAGCAGCCTTTAGGGGTGAAATAAGGGCTTGGGGGTTCATGGTGAAGTCAGCTTGGGACATACTCAGATTTCTATAGGGCTCTTAACTGCAGGGCTTCTCAGAGCTTTCAAAAGGCTAAACACACACCAGTCAGCTATAGGAGGAAAGCCTACATCTGCGCAGGTGCAGCAGCTCCCCAAAGGGTGGTAATCAGAGAACAGACCCTTTATCATTGAGTATCTCAAGGGAGCCCACTTTGAGAAACCCTGCCCAGAGCACCGGTACCAACATAATTAGTCCCATCCAACAGAGGGTCTCTAAATCACTGTAAGTCCGGGAATAGTACCGGAAGGATGGTGCTGCAAGAATGAATAAAACCTGAGATGTCATAGCCTCTTATGCCCAATGCCCACCACCTTCTCCCCCAGAGTTGATCAGCTGGAACTTGTTGACTGCTTGTAGGCACTTTGCATTGTGGAAACCCATCCCCATCAGCCACCAGGAGAAAGAGTCAGGGCAGCTTCTGGACCATGAGGAAGCTAAATCACCCCTCGGGAAACTCCAAATTGATGTTAGTGGCACTGGGGGTGAGGAAGGAGAAGCTGTGAAAACACCAGCCTAAGGTCCACTGCTACCTGAACAATGAGAAGACAGCCCACACGGTGCAGTTCGCAGCATGCCTTCACATCCACTTCTTTATTTGGTCCTCATAGTAGCTATGTGTGGTGATTAAAACAAATACCACTAACGAAAATATGGTTGGGTGTGATTGTGTGCCTGGCTTTGCTCAATGGAGTAAATTTGCCAGGCGAAGACACAGGACCCTGGCTGATTCCTCTTACTTTTTTGCCCCAGCCCATTACTCTGCAAGTCCTGTTAGCAGCACCCCTGCAACACATCCCAGGCCAACTCTTTAACTCCCCAACACTGATGCCCTGGTCCAGGACACGTGGGCACTGCAACAGCCTCCCAGTGGTCTCCTGACTTCTACTTCTGCTAACCTGGAGTCTGTTCTTAACAAAGTGGCCAGTTCAAGTCAACCACCTGCTTAAAATTCTGTAGTGGCTTTCTACTGCATTTGGAGAAACGTCCAAAGTCCTACTGCCTTCATCCGCCTTTCCCACCTCTCTGGCGGCCCCGCCCCTCTGGCCGCCCCGCCCCTCTGGCCGCCCCGCCCCTCTGGCCGCCCCGCCCCTCCGGCCGCCCCGCCCCTCTGGCCGCCCCGCCCCTCCAGCCGCCCCGCCCCTCCAGCCGCCCCGCCCCTCCAGCCGCCCCGCCCCGCCCCTTCTCCCTGGCGGTCCCAGCGGCTCAACAAACCTCAGCTCCTATCCCTTGGCCCCTGCCAAGCTGCTCCCATCCCTGGCATCCTCCCCACTGTCTCCTTATTTGTGTCTCTGTCCAAATGTCATTTTCACAGAAAGACTCAGCCTTGACTCACCAGCCTGCCACCAACCACTCTATGGCATCACCGTCTCTATGGCCTTTATCCTGAAAGCCATATTTCCTCTCAGTTTGCTTCCATATGATTTTGCTCTAAGGACAGAGGTGAGCGTCTTGATCACCACTCTACCTCCACGCTGAGAACAGCACCCGGCCCACAGAGGATGCTGGACAGAGGGATGGCGAATGGTCAGTGACTTCTGGACCTCACCTCCTCATCTGCAATGGGGCCCGAGGGTCTCCAAGTCTGCCTGGCTCTCACATTTATCTTCCCTTCCCTCTTTCCTGCTCATCCAGAGCCACACATTGGCTGTCACACACTGGCTTGGTTTGGTCCCCAAATTCTTGATCTCATCTTTGTCACAATTCAGAACAGAAGGGAGACAAGATGGAGAAGAAAGTGATCCCAGGAGATGCTGAAGAGGCAAAGGGCTCCAAAAGGAAGACATCGTGTCCAGGAGTGGGTGAGGTCTTTCCTGCCTGTTCCCTCACACAGGCTGCAGGGCATTCAAAGTTGGGGAGACAGAGGGTCAGAGCTGCTCTGTGACAAGAGACCAGGTGGGCAGCAGGGGCTATGGGAGTTAGCAGGAACAGGATCCAGAAGAGGGGCCAGCTCTTTCCACAAAGGACAGAGACCTCAGCCTGGCCCATCTGCCAGATCAAGGCCCAGGTTAGGATAAAGCTCCCTCCACCAGAAAACCCCAGGCTAACTTCTTTCCCCTTCCAGGCAGTTTTTGATAATTATTTGAGCCAGGGTGACCCTATAGGTTATTGCTCAAGCTGGGACACTTCTGATAGTGAAAGGGGAACTATGAATAATTATGTCAGGACAACAGGCATACGGTAGGTCCATTTTAGGCAAGTCAGGGTGTGGAGTCACACTATTTTAATCCCATTTCACCAGATTAAACATCATAAAACAAAATGCAGGCAAGCAGGCCCAACATGCTCCTACAGAATTGATCCCATCCTCACAAATTCCAGAAATAACTAGTAGCAGGGGGAGAGGAAGGAAGATATGAATTCGAAATCAAGCCACCCATGACTCCTGGTGAAGTGGACAGAGGCTGGCAATGGTGACTCCAGACATGGTCACAGTAGCCTTCGGCACCTCCCTCCCCGCCACGTTGGCGAGGATTGGGCAGACCACAAAGACCAGGCTCCAAGGAGGAGGTGAACAGGTACGCAGACGCACACCTGCCGCCGCCTTGTCCCCTGTGTCCCACTCCCAGCTGCAGTTACTTAGTATCTGTCAGGAAGGCACAGTCCAGGCCGTGAAACCTTCCAGTGCTCTGACCCCTGCAGACCCAGAAGCTGAAAGCAGTTGATGGGGGCCATTCACTCCCCACGAAGTCAGTGGACTGTCTTGTGAAACACTCCCTAAACGGTATCTCGTGGCCCAGAGGGCACTAGGCAGAGAAGGCGAATTAATGCCATTATTTAGCTGCTACTTGCTCCCTGCAAAGGATCACTGGTTTCTCTCAGAGCAGTCCCAGGATTCACTCATGCGCTCTCTCCCTTGCTTTTCCACCAGCTTGTTTGGTTTTATTCCACTATGTTTCCTTGGTTTGCCTGTCTGCACTTGGCTGTCCCATGATCTGCCCTGACAGAAGAAGCATTGGAATTTTCTGAGCCCGTCCACAGAGATGCTTGTCCAGCATGGAGCCACCAGTAAGCCTGGCTGGGTTCCAGAGTGGAGCCTTTATGAGGGGCCAGTCACGGTTCTCTCTGAAAGGTTCATTCACTGGGTCCCCTGGCCACCCTGCATTAGAGAGTCTCCTTCTAGGTCCATGGGCCCAAGAGCCCTCAGTGATGTGTACACAGGAATAAGGATAAGTTGTGGAGACTCCAGGCTTTCCCCTGTGCTCACTGACAGTGGTGGCTTCTGCTGCTATTCACCAACAACACATCCTGATCAGGGCCCTGCTATGTGCTGGGCACTGTGCTAGGCAATGGAAGCAGCAGTGGACAAATGGAGGGAGGTCCCTGTCCTCACCGAGCTTACACTCAAATGGAGGAAATTGGCAGTTCACAAACAGACATATACTTAGGGTCAGGTGGTGGTAAGTTCAGTAAAGAAAAGTAAAGCCAGGTGAGAATGTGGGAAGTAACTGGGGTGGGCGGGGGTGCTATGTCAGAGAAGGATCAGGAAAGCCTCTTTGAGCGAAGACTGGAGTGAAATCAGGGTGCAGGACACAGAAACTCCCTGGGGAAGGACAGTCTCAGGAAGGAGGAACAGCAAGTGGACATTCTCAAAACAGGGGGAGGCTTTGAGGCTGGAGAGGGTAGAAGGATGTTGGAGTCAGCGAGGTGGTGACCAATGGCCAGATGATTGGCCAAGGTCAAAGGTCTTCAGTCTCCCTGTGAAACTAATGTATAATCAATGCCCAGCGCAATGCCTGACACACAATTAACAATCAGTAGGAGTAGCAAGGTTGACAGTGATGATGACAACCAACATATCTGCTTGGTAAATATTTTCTGCTCTTCTTAGTTACACACTTTGCTGGGAGCTGGCAGGGGTTAGCAGGTGTGAAAACTTAGCAGCACAACTCCCAGGGCCCTTTCTCATCTGTTATCTCACTGGATCTTTAGAGCAGCGCTGGAGGGCAAATGGGAGGATATTAATATGATGCTACTTCTCACTAGTTGCTTAGCCTCCACTGGCCTTAGTTTCATCATCTGTAAAATGGGGAGAATGCCTACCCCTACAGAAGTGATTTGAGGATTCAATGAGATACAATGGGAAAGGAAGACATAATGCCAACCAAATCTAAATGGAAATTAGCTCCATTTACATTACAGATGACGAAACTGAAGCTTGAGCTCAAGTGCCCGTGGGTTGCCTCCCCTTCTTGCAGCACAGAAAACACAGGCTGCTGAGTCAAACGTGTTTGTGACTAGATGTATCTACCCACAAGAATGCTCATTTGCCCTGAGCACTCTTTCAATCCAAATGTCTGAGTCAGTGATTACATACAGACAAGCCTGATGTGAGGATGTGATTTCTATCTTCCTCTGAAATCATTAACTGAAAGGCGGTGAAGTGAGTTTACTGATAGTTGTAAGTCACTCATTTTCTAAATATCAGAAAGCTAGAGAAAACCTTCACGAGCCTTTGCCTAAATAATGAGTTTAATTCTCCACCATGGATATGCAGAGCCCTTCTCTTCCCCATCCCCCTTCTGAAGATATTCTCAGGAGAGAGCCTAAAACTCACAGGAAATAGCAGTAATACATGTGAGCATGTGTGCTGGAGAAATACAGGCTTTCGCAGAAATGAAAGGGTAAGATTAAGGACTTCATAGAAAAATATATATTGAATAACTACAGTTAAACATCAATTTTTAAAAGTATCTTGTGATAGAAATCAAAACAGTGATTGCCTCTGGGGCAGGGGGACATTGTCTAGAAAAGAAAATAAGGGAACCTCTCCCAGCAAATGGCCATGTCCACATTTTGTGAGGGGAGTGTTTATTCCACAGGTATTTACAATGGTCAAAAAGAGTTTCGGATTGCTGACAAGATGGCCGAATAGGAACAGCACTGGTGTGCAGCTCCCAGGCGAGATCGACACAGAAGGCAGGTGATCTCCACATTTCCAACTCAGGTACCTAGTTCACCTCATCTCAGGTGGTGGTAAGTTCAGTAAAGAAAAGAAAAGTAAAGCCAGGTGAGAACGTGGGAAGTAACTGAAGCTGGGACATGCTATTTCAGAGAAGGATCAGGAAAGCCTCTTTGAGAAGGTGGGTGATCTCCAAGGAGGGCCAGCCAAAGCAGGGTGGGGCATTGCCTCACTCAGGAAGCACAAGAGGCCAGGGAACTCCCTCTCCAAGCCAAGGGAAGCCATTAGGGACTGTCCCCTGCACTCCAGCCCAGATACTGCACTTTTCCCATGGTCTTCACAACATGCACACCAGGAGATTCCCTCTGGTGCCTACAATGCAGGGGCCCTGGGTTTCCAGCACAAAACTGGGTGGCCGTTTGGAAAGACACCGAGCTAGCCACAGCAGTTTGGGTTTTTATAGCCCAGTGGTGCCTGGAACACCAGCAAGACAGAACCATTCACTCCCCTGGAAAGGGGGCTGAAGCCAGGGAGCCAAGTGATCTGGCTTGGCAGGTCCCACCCCCATGAAGATCCACTGGCTTGAAATTCTCACAGTCTGAGCTTGGCCAAGGATGTTTGAGCTTGGTGGGGGGAAGGGTGTCAGCCCTTGACTAGGCGATTTTAACAGAACAGTCAGGAAGTTTGAACTGGGCACAGCCCACAGCAGCTCAGCAAGGCTTCTGTGGGGAGACTGTGTCACTAGACTCCCTCCTCGCTGGGCAGGGCATCTTTGAAGAAAGGCAGTGGCCTATCAGGGACTTATAAATAAAGCCCCACCTTCCTGGAAAGAGCATCTGGGAAAACGGGAGGTTGTGGGTACAGCTTCAGCAGACTTAAACATCCCTGCTTGGCAGCTCTGAAAAGAGCAGTGGATCTCACAGCACATCGTTCAAGCTCTGATAAGGGATAGACTGCCTCCTCAAGTGGCTCCCTGACCCCTGTATATCCTGACTGGGAGACACCTCCTAGTAGGGGCTGACAGACACCTCATATAGAAGAGCTCTGGCTGGCATGTGACAGGTACCCTTCTGGGACAAAGCTACAGAGGAAGGAACAGGCAGCAGTCTTTGCTGTTCTGCAGCCCCCGCTAGTGATTCCCAGGCAAGCAGAGTCTGGAGTGGACCTCCAGCAAACTCCAGCAGACCTGCAGCAGAGGAGCCTGACTGTTAGAAGGAAAACTAGCAAATAGAAAGAAATAGTTTCAACATCAACAGAAAGGATGTCCACTCAGAGACCCCATCCAAAGGTCACTGACTTCAAAGACCAAAGGTAAATAAATCCACGAAGATGGGAAGAAACCAGCGCAAAATGGCTGAAAATTCCCAAAACCAGAATGCTGCTTCTCCTATAAGTGATCACAACTCCTCACAAGCAAGGGAACAAAACTGGACAGAGAATTAGTTTGACAAATTGACAGAAGCAGGATTCAGAAGGTGGGTAATAACAAACATCCCTGAGATAAAGGAGCATGTTCTAACCCAATGCAAGGCAGCTAAGGACCTGGAAAAAAGGTTAGATGAAATGCTAACTAGAATAGCCAGTTTAGAGAAGAACATAAACGACCTGATGGAGCTGAAAACCACAGCACAAGAACTTTGTGAAGCATTCACATGTTTCAATAGCTTAATTGATCAAGCAGAAGAAAGGATATCAGAGATTGAAGATCAATTCAATGAAATAAAGTGAGAAGACAAGATCAGAGAAAAAAGAGTGAAAAGAAATGAATAAAGCCTCCAAGAAATATGGGATTATGTGAAAAGACCAAATCTGCATTTGATCAGTGTACCCGAAAGTGACGGGGAGAATGAAACCAAGTTGGAAAACACTCTTTAGGATATTACCCAGGAGAACTTCCCCAACCTAGCTAGGCAGGCCAACATTCAAATTCAGGAAATACAGAGAACACCACAAAGATACTCCTTGAGAAAAGCAACCTCAAGGCACGTAATTGTCAGATTCACCAGTGTTGAAATGAAGGAAAAAAATGCTAAGGGCAGCCAGAGAGAAAGGTTGAGTTACCCACAAAGGGAAGCCTATCAGACTGACAGCGGATCTCTCAGCAAAAACCCTACAAACCAGAAGAGAGTGGAAGCCAATATTCAACATTCTTAAAGAAAAGAATTTTCAATCCAGAATTTCATATCCAGCCAAACTAAACTTCATAAGTGAAGGGGAAATAAAATCCTTTATGGACAAGCAACTGCTGAGAGATTCTGTCACCACCAGGCCTGCCTTACAAGAGCTCCTGAAGGAAGCACTAAACATAGAAAGGAACAACCAATACCAGCCACTGCAAAAACATACCAAACTGTAAAGACCATTGATGCTATGAAGAAACTGCATCAACTAACAGGCAAAATAACCAGTTAGCATCATAATGACAGTATCAAATCCTGATTGGGAGACACCTCCCTCTCCTGAATACAGCACACTCATCTCACATGCAAAGACACACATAGACTCCAAAAAAAGGAATGGAGGAATATTTACGAAGCAAATGGAGAGAAAAAAAAAAAAAAGCAGGTGTTGCAATCCTAGTCTCTGATAAAACAGACTTTCAACCAACAAAGATCAAAAGAGACAAAGAAGGGCATTGCATAACAGTAAAGGGATCAGTGCAACAAGAAGAGCTAACTATCCTAAATATATATGCACCCAATACAAGGGCACCCAGACTCATAAAGCAAATTCTTAGAGACCTACAAAGAGACTTAGACTCCCACACAATAATAGTAGGAGACTTTAACACCCCACTGTCAATATTAGACAGATCAATGAGACAAAAAATTAACAAGGATATCCAGGACTTGAACTCAGATCTGGACCAAGCAGACCTAATAGTCATCTACAGAATGCTCCACCCCAAATCCACAGAATATACATTCTTCTCAGCACCACATCACACTTATTCTAAACTTGACCACATAATTGGAAGTAAAACACTCCTCAGTAAATGCAGAATGGAAATCATAATAGTCTCTCAGACCACAGTGCAATAAAATTAGAACTCAGGATTAAGAAACTCATCAGGCCGGGCACCGTGGCTCACGCCTGTAATCCAAGCACTTTGGAGGCCAAGGCGGGCAGATCACCTGAGGTCGGGAGTTCAAGACCAGCCTGACCAACATGGTGAAACCTGTCTTTATTAAAAAAAAAAAAAAAAGAAAGAAAGAAACTCATCAAAGCTGCACAACTACATGGAAACTGAACAACCTGCTCCTGAATGACTACTGGATAAATAATGAAATGAAAGCAGAAATAAAGACATTCTTTGCAACCAACGAGAATGAAGACACAACATACCAGAATCTCCGGGACATATTTAAAGTAGTGTGTAGGGGAAATTTATAGCACTAAATGCCCATAAGAGAAAGGAGGAAAGATCTAAAATTGACACCTTAATGTCATAATTAAAAGAACTAGAGGAGCAAGAACAAATGCAAAACCTAGTAGAAGACAAAAAATAACTAAGATCAGAGCAAAACTGAAAAAGATAGACACACAAATAATCCTTCAAAAATCAATAAATCCAGAGCTGGTTTTTTGAAAAGATCAACAAAACAGACCACTAGCTAGACTAATGAAGAAAAGAGAAGAATCAAATAGATGCAATAAAAAATGATAAAGGGGATATCACCCCCGATCCCACAGAAATACAAACTACCATCAGAGAACACTATAAACGCCTCTATGCAAATGAACCAGAAAATCTAGAAGAAACTGATAAATTCCTAGACACTTACACCCTCCCAAGACTAAACCAGGAAGAAGTCGAATCCCTGAATAGACTAATAACAAGGTCTGAAATTGAGGCAGCAATTAATAGCCTACCAACCAAAGAAAGTCCAGGAACAGACAGGTTCACAGCCAAATTCTACCAGAGGTACAAAGAGGAGCTGGTACCATTACTTCCGAAATTATTCCACACAATAGAAAAAGAAGGAATCTTCCCTAACTCATTTTATGAGACCAACATAATCCTGATACCAAAACCTGGCAGAGACACAACTAAAAAAGAAAATTTCAGGCCAATATCCATGATGAACATCAATGTGAAAATCCTCAACAAAATACTGGCAAACTGAATCCAACAGCACATCAAAAAGTTTATCCATCATGATCAAGTCAGCTTCATCCCAGGGATGCAAGGCTGGTTCAACATATGCAAATCAATAAACATAATCCATCACATAAACAGAACCAAAGACAAAAACCATATGATTATCTGAACAGATGCAGAGAAGGCCTTCAAAAAAATTCAACAGCCATTTATGCTAAAAAAAAAAAAAAAAAAAAAAAAAAAAACATAAAAAAAAAAGAGGTATTTATGGAACGTATATTAAAATAATAGGTATTTATGACGAACCCACAGCTAATATCATACTGAATGGGCAAAAACTGGAAGCATTCCCTTTGAAAACTGGCACAAGACAAGGATGCCCTCTCCCACCACTCCTATTTGATATAGTATTGGAAGTTCTAGCTGGATCAATCAGGCAAGAAAAAGAAATAAAGGGTATTCAGTTAGGAAAAGAGGAAGTCAAATTGTCTCTATTTGCAGATGACACGATTGTATATTTAGGAGACTCCATTGTCTCAGACCCAAATCTCCTTAAGCTGATAAGCAACTTCAGCAAAGTCTCAGGATACAAAATCAACATGCAGAAATCACAAGCATTCCTATACACCAATAACAGACA
>CAUYLG010002997.1:0-29938 GCA_963573385.1 Cacajao melanocephalus
TTGTGGGTGTGGCTGGTTAATTGCTTTAACCCATAAGGTGGTTATTGCAGTTAGCTTATATTGCACCAATGCACTCCAGCCTGGGCAACAGTTTAAGATTCAATATAAAAAAAAAAAAAAAAAAAAAAAAAAAGGACACATAGAACTGAATAGAGGGCCCAGAAATAAACGTAAGCATATATAGTCAACTGATCTTATACAAGACCACCAAGAACACACAATGGGGAAAGAATAGTCTCTTCAGTTGGTGTTGGGAAAATTGGATGACCACATGCAAAAGAATGAAATTGGACCCTTATACCATATACACAAAAATTACTTTGTAATGGACTGCAAACATGAATGTAAGACCTTTAACCATAAAACTCCTAGAAGATACATAGGGAAAAATCTCCTTTAAAAAATTTCAGTGGTATTTTGGCCATGACCTCAAAAGCACAGTAAACAAAAGCAAAAATAGACAAATAGGATTTCATCAAGCTAGAAAGCTTTTACACAGCAAAGGAAATGATCAACAGAGTGAAAAGGCAACCTAAGGGATTGAAGACAATATCTACAAACCACGTATCTAAGGAAGAGTTAAAATCAAAAATATGCAAGGAATTCATACAACTCAATAGCAAGGAAAGTGAAACACAGTAAACCAACAAAGCCCAACAATAAATCGTCTGATTTAAAAATAGGCAAAGGACCTTAATAGATAGTTTTTCCAAAGAAGATACATAGATGGCCAACAAGTATATTAAAAATGCTCAGCATCAGTAATCATCAGGGAAATGCAAATCAAAACCACAATGAGATCTCACATCACAGCTCTTAGAATGATTATTATAAAAATGACAAAAGATAACAAGTGTTGGTGAGGGCATGGAGGAAACAGAACCCTTGTTCACTGTTGATGGGATTGTAAATTATTGTAGCTGTTATGTTATGAAAAACAGTATAGAGGTTCTTTCAAAAATTAAAAACAGAACTATCACACGATTCAGCAATTCCATTTCTGGGTATGTATCTAAAGGAAATGAAATCAGTATCTCAAAGAGATATCTGCACTCCCAGATTCATTACATAATAGCCAAGATTATAGAAACAACCTAAGTGTCTGTCAATAAATGAGTGGATAAAGAAATTTTGGTATTCACATATACAGTAGAAGGAGAATGAAATCAGTATCTCAAAGAGATATCTGTACTCCCAGATTCATTACATAATAGCCAAGATTATAGAAACAACCTAAGTGTCTGTCAACAAATGAGTGGATAAAGAAATTTTGGTATTCACACATACAGTAGAATATTACTCTGCCATAAAAAGAAGGAAATACTGTCATTAGTGACAATATGGATGAACTTGAAGAATATGTTGCTAAGTGAAATAAGCCAGGCACAGAAAGACATATACTGCATGTTGTCACTAACGCGTGGGAGCTAAAGAAAAACACTAGACTCATAGAGATAGAGAGTAGAATGATGGTTACCTGAGGGTGGGAAGGATATACAGAGGGTTAACAGATACAAAAATACAATTAGAAAGAAGGAATAAGATTGTGTTTGGTAGCACAATAGGGTGATTATAATTAATAACAACTGATGGTATATTTCAAAATAACTAAAAGAGTAGAATTGGAATGTTCCTAATACAAAGAAGTGATTGATACTTGAGGTGAAGGATATTCCAGTTACCCTAATGTAATCAGTACCATCTCATATCCTTGTATGAAAATATTACATGTAACTCATAAATATGTACTCATAAATATGAATCCATATCATTAAAAATAAAAAATCAAAAAACAAAAGTCAAATTCATGGAAGAAGATGGAATGGTGGTTTCTAGAAGCCAAGAAGAGAGTGAAATGGGGAGATGTTGATGAAAGTGTACAATCTTTTAGTTACATGAATAAGTTTTGGGAATCTCTAGTATAGCATGGTGATTATAGTTAATAATATTATATTGTATACTTGAAATTGATGAGAGAATGTTCTGTGTCTCACTCCCCTACACACACAAATGGTAACTATGTGTGTTGATGGATGCATTGATTCAATTATGATAATCATTACACAATGATATGTTATACACCTTGAATATATATAATTTTTATTTGTCAGTTATACTTCAATAAAACAGAGGGAAAAAAATAAACCTTATTCTACACACAGTAGCAGTAGCTACATATATGTGTGATTACAACTGAGAACATTTAAATACTGACCATCCTGACTGAATATTTAATTATATTAAGAAATTATTGTGGCTGGGTGTGGTGGCTCATGCCTGTAATTCCAGCACTTTGGGAGCCCCAGGTGGGCAGATTACGACGTCAAGAGATAGAGACCATCCTGGCCAACCTGGTGAAACCCCATCTCTACTGAAAATACAAAAAATTAGCTGGGTGTGGTGGTGCACACCTGTAGTCCCAGTTACTCGGGATGTTGAGGCAGGAGAATCATCACTTGAACGCAGGAGGCAGAGGTGTAGTGAGCCAAGAACGTCCCACTGCGCTCCAGCTTGGCAACAGAGCAAGACTCCATCTCAAGGAAAAAACTTTTGGTTATTTTTAAATATGATATTGTGGATATGTTAAAACTGTAACATGTTTTATACATATATCTAAAAACTTGTATAAAATGATCTCATATCTGAAATTTGCTTTAAACAACATAAAAGAGGTGAAGTAGGTGGGTTATAGGTGAAATAACCTTTACTGTGAGCTGATATCTATTGAAGTTACTTGGTAGGTACATGGTGATTCATCACGTTTTCTCTAATTTTGTCTATATTGGTAATTTTTAATATTTAAAATTAGAAGAAAAATCAGTCACCTGTTATAGCAAGTTGCAGTTTATTTGCTTCAGGTGTGTGAACAGAATGCCAGTCACCCCTAGTTCCTGAGAGTCAGGATCTGGAATAGGAATTATAGCATTTTATCGTTTACTCTACTCCTTGAACCCATGAGATAGGTATTATTCATACTATTTAAGGTTAAGAAAGCTGAAACTTGGAGAAGTAAGTGATTAGTTCAAGAGCACACAACCCAAATCTCAGTTCTGGCATTTGAACCTAGGAAAGCTTGTCGGTCTTTCTCAGTCTCACACAGGGCTACATGTTGGGCTGTTTAATGCACAGAGGAAAATGGAGATCTATCAGTCAGGACACCTGAATTCAGCCAAGAAAATTTCATGATCTGTACCTTTTTCTCCTCTATAATGATTAGATTCGTGACTATTTCCTCATTCCTTTATTCCTTCATGCACCAGTATTTCTTGAATTGCTTTCACGTGCCCAGAACTGCTCTAAGGCTTCAAGATGAACGTGTATAAAGCAGAGCAGCCTCCTGCCTCATGCAGTATATTGCCTGGTCTAATAGGACAAAGGATGTTTGTAAAAGTAAATTCTTATAAATCAATATAGGTGGTGAATGAGATAATTAAGGACTTGAAATAACAGAGTGGAAGAACCTACACTGAACTGTAACATCAAGTAAGGTGCCTTTCACTGAGGGCATGAGAAAGGGTTGCCATGTGAAAGGTTTGGTTTGGTGGAAGGGGATGAAAAACATGGGGAATTCCAGGCAAAAGGAATGGGAAGATCTTGTAACCAACAAAACATTGCTTGGGAAGCTGAAAAAAATGCCAATATGGCTGGAGCAGAATGCAAAAAGGGAAGCTGGGAGAAATAAAAGTTGGAGGTATAGACAGGGGCAAATGAGTGCTACCATGAAGACCGCCAAGAACACACATTTAGATGAGAACAGTCATGGCACTCTGAACGTTCAGTGCAATAATGCTGTTCTCCAGCATTTGTCATTTATAAAAGTACTTACTGATAAATTCTGTGTGATTCCCATCTGTGTCTTGAAATAAACACATCTCTCTCACAGTCTCATCTCTCTACTGAGCTCCAACTTCCTCACTGGATGTCTCATACCCTTCTTATTACTTGACTAAAAAAGCTCACCTGATTTCTCCAGAACCTACTTATTCCTGATATTAATAAAGACCCTCATCCATCCAGTCACCCAAGACAGAAATCTAGATTACACTTTAGAATATTCTCTGAAAATTCTATCAGCTGCCAAGTTTTACAGATTCTGTAGCCACAGCATCACCTATTCCTGAGTTTTTCTCTGCACCTTAACTTCTATTGCCTTAGTTCAGGTATTCAGCACTTCTTGGAATGATTTCCTGATAGGCCATTTTTCCTCTCATCTCACACTCCTGCTATCCATCCTCCATACTATCACCAAATTGACCTTCTAAATCCTACTATTACATCTCATCCAGGCTAGAATCATTTATTACACACTTTACTCTGAATGAAGTTCATAATTCTTGGTATGGCACCAAAGACCCTCTTACCCTTATCTGCTCCTCAGTCTTGTCTTTCACTGAATCATTTCTTAGACTCTATTCTTCTCATACAAAACTACCTGCAGTGCCCATGACAAGCCAGCCTATTTCACACCTCTGTGCTTCTGCTCACTTTCCTGATAATGCCCTTCTGTTTCCCTCTGACTAATGCATGGATGACTCTTATTGAAAGAGGACTGACTTCCCTTTGACGATAAAGATCCATCATTATATGCTCTGTGAAGGCTCCTTTCCCACTTCAGCACTTTATATGGCACCAAATCTGCACCTCTAGCAATCCAGCACATTTATTTCCATTTCATAATATATTTCCCATCGCTTTATGTTTCTCAATTCTAGATAAAAATAAATTAGAATCAGAGTTTTGCCTAGAAGAGGATTAGTTGGTGCTACAGAAATCTTAAAGAAGAAATACTGCTTTATATATTTCTCAGAGTATGTACAGTTCTATTAAACTATTAAGCTGTGATTATGATAAAATGCTTTATATATTACTCAGAGATGACATCTTTCTATGCAGAATATGATGCTAAGAATTCTCACATACTGACTGCTTGTGTATGTGGGCATCATCTATAATCTTTTTATTATTTAGTGTCTTGTTCTTTTCATTCTTGTCCAATTCAATTATTTGAATAAAATTTCTTGTTTTGGATAACATTTAAATTATTCTTCATTTTTCACATTACATTAAAGCGGCACTGGTATCATGCTGTCACAGCAATAAGATGATGATTCTAGAATTAAAAAAAGATTCTCAATGTTTAAAACAGCATGAAATCAAATATATTTTAGTTTGCTTTTGACAGATGTGTAAAGCAATTTCATGCTATACTATTTCCCTCAGTCTGTATTATAAGAGAGTGAGCTCTACCAGTAATTAGTAAACTTTTGTATTTGTCTCATAATTTTCTTATAAATGATGCAAGTGTTCCCATCAAACATCTTACTCAATTAAATGCTCCCTTACACCACCTCTACCAGTTCAATACCAAAGTACTGATATATTTAACATATTTTACATAGTAGAATCAACTAGAGAGAAGCTATGATGAGCTAATTATCTTGCATTATTGGGGTTGAAGTTATGTACGTATGCAAATTATCTCCCACAACTAATCTCTTACATCTCTTTCTTAGGGTACAGGTTTGATCCCCTGTAGATGCTGCTTGTGTCTCCGTAAGGAAAGAGAGGAAGGTGAGAGAGACAAAGAGTGAGAGAAAGAGAGAGATGAGAGGAGGGAGAGAGACAGTCTGTTTGGGATGTACAGGGACAGTCCTATTTTAATGAGTATTTTTGGTTTGTTTTTAAGATTATTTAATTTTTCTAAATGTCTTAGCAACATATAAGGAAGTTATTTTAAAACTTTATAAAACATGAGAAACTGTATTAACACATTTCTTAGTGTTACAATAAATTTGCATTTATTTCACAATCACATCTGGTATGGTCTACCTCTCTTTCAACTAATAGGTATGTTTCAATTAGTTAATATTTGCTCTTAAATTATGTTTGTTTATATTTGAGATTTGTCTAATAATTTTCCTTGGAAGACTATTTTCAAGTTTTAATAATTTTATGCTCATCTTATTAATTAATAATTAGAAAACTTTTCTTCCTTTGATAAGCCCCAGAACAGTTTAAACAGCATTGAAACTGAACAGTTTAAATAGCATTAGTAACTCTCCATGGCTGTCCTTTTAAGGACATTCTAGCAATCCTCTAATTTTCATATAGTATTGCTCTTTTGGATTCCCTATTTCATCTTTGGCCAGTTTAGAAAATTATAATTACCTGGAAGGTTATCTATTTCATGTACATTTTCAAGCTTATTTATGCAGTTAAAATAATCTCACAGGAATCATTTTAATGTTCTATCTTTAGGTGGTTAGTTCCCCATTCTTATGTATTACGTATGTTCTCTAACCTTTTTTTTTTCAAGTGTCCAGTGCTATTTATAAAAATTTTACAAGTGAAATGTGGAATTCTATTGGATGACAAAGGACACAAAAGACAATAAATAATTATTTCTTTTATTGTGTTTTCTTTCAAAATTCATGTCTTTGAATTTATTCGCTAGTACTTCTGCTTTCTGCTTGATAATTGATACATTTCTTCTTGTTGCTTTTATTAATCTTTCTCCTACTTTACTTTGGTTCTTTTTAAATGCTTTTCTGTGTCTTTTTAAAACTTATTTAGCTCAATAACTAACTGATTTATTTTTATTCTACCTGATAAATTAATGTATCTTTTTAAGAGAATGGATTTTTCTAGTTTTAACATTGATTTTGAGTAATCTCACATCTTTTGATATGGAACATTTTATTGCTATTTTCTTACTGTTTATTTTCACATCCTGTTTTGTGAGTTTTTTTTTATGTTTTGTGATCACAGAGTATTGCAACTTAATGATGCTTACACTGTTCCTGAATATATGGTAAATTTTTATAAATATTCTACCAGCACTTGAGAAGATGTTCTTTTTTTAGGATACAGAGTTAAATACATAATTTTCACAATATGCTTATGTTGATTTAGGTCTCCCACCCTTTAGGTGTATTTATTCACTTTAATTTTCAAGAATTGAGAGAGGTAAATTAGATTTTTACTATTACTAATATTTTTACATTGTGTTTTTATAATTGTGGCTGAATCTATTTTTATATTACTGTTATTTGGAGAAGAAAATTTTATAATTATTTGATTTCCATTATGAAATAAATCCTTTATCATTATAAAGTAACTTTGTCAATCTTTTTTGATAAGATTGTGATTATTGCTTTTTTGTGATATTTGTCTATTTAATTTGCTTGTTTTTGATTTTTTGCTCATCTTTTTATTTTCAGCTTTTCTGGGTCTTTTTATTTGGGGGCTGGAGACAGACTGTAATCTGAAAGTATTTGGTTTTTTTTTTTTTTGTGATTTAAAAGGGGAAGTTTTAGCCCACTAATGTTAATTGACATATTGTTTTGTATCAGTCTTCATATATTATGTTAAATGTTCTGTTTTCATGTTTCTTTTGTTGTTCAACTTTATTACATGGTATAGTTTCCTTTATCTGCTATCTGTCTGCTTGTAATTTAGAATGTTGGTATTTTTATTACACTTCAGATATTACTTGTATATCTATAGCTTTATGTACATAAACTTCTATTCCTGTAGCCAATATGAATATTGACAAAATAAACACAGTTTTATTGCCTTCTCCTTCCCTTTTTCCTTTTACTATTTAATATTATTTTTATATTACATTTTACTTGGCATGTTTTTTTTTACTTCTATGTATACTCACATCTCTATCTTTAATTATCAACTTAAACATCTGTCTTTTGTCCACTGTTTCTTCACGATGAAGATAATATAACACGTTATCTTCTGCCTTCTTTCCCCCTTTCTTTCCTAATTTTAGTCGTATATAGTTTTTGTTATTTGCAGTCCCTCTCTGTAACCAGAAGGATGGCGAGAAGTCCTAAAATTACTATAGACTGTCTCCAGCTTACATTGGTGGCAGGAAGCTATTTCCTAATCCAACCCAAAGCCAAATTTTAAAGAAATGCTAGAAAAGAATTTTATACAGAGAGTGCTTACAAGAAGGAAACTGACACTCCTAGTTGGCTGTTTGTTTAGCCACCACAAGTGCATTCCTCCTCCTTAATGAGGATTGAGGAAGGTGGTGGAGTTGGAGGGATCTGTGGGAGAGAACCCTACTCTCTGTGTGATGTGGCAAGGAGACAAAGTATGCTGTGTGTCCAGGGCAATCTAGGGGGCTATCTGGGCTTGAGCTGGTTGGCTATGATCAACTCTCCAGGCCAGCCTTCTTTTGGTTGAGGGGATCCCAGCAAAAAGGTGCTATTAAATATACTATGGAGACTGTGGTAAAAGTTGAGCCAAAGCCACACTTGAATACAAAGTAGACTCTCCTAGAGCCTCCTGTATAATTCATTATGGGTGGGCTAGCACTCAGGCTCTTGAGAAGAAATCTATAGCCACTCCGTATTAGCCAAAAAAGACTCAGCCAATAAATGAGGATGGTGACAGTGTCACAATAAATAAAGGAAAGGCATCTTTTCTTGTATTTCCTTCTGTCTGCTTCTAGTGCTGGAGTAGTTGGATCTACAAGACAGAGGGAAAAAGTGAGGAGTGAAGGAGTATTCTTCAACCCCTTGTTGTCCTTACAGGTTTCTCCAGCTCAGGTCTGGTCTGTGTTGAGTGGATCAAGGGAAAGCTTTAAATAGAGTGTCCAGTTGAAATATTATTGGACTGGAGTGTTAATTACTAAAAGTGACCTAAAATTAATGGATTTTCCCCAAAGTGTCTTTAAGAAATTGGAAAAGAAATTTGACATACCATGCCTGAAGGCGTTGATTCTAGAACAATATAAACTGTTCAGATTTGCACACTACAGGTTCTTGAAAATATTGGTTATTTGGTCTTTGGATGGATAATATGTTGGTTTCTTTTTGTAAAAAAAATTTCAGTTGTATTGAGGTTGAAATGACATATAGGAATTATATATACTTAAGGTGTACAACTTGATGTTTTGATGTATATACACATTGTGAAATGATCATCAGCATAAAGCTAAATCATGTATCTATCATGTCACAGAATTAACATTTTCTTCCTTTTCTGTGGGTGTAGTATGAATATTTAAGAACTACCCTCTTAGAAAATGTCAACTATAAAACATAATATTGTCAACTATAATCAGCTTCATGTATGTTAGATCAGAACTCATTCATCTTGCACAACTGAAAATTTGTATTCTTTGACCAACATCTCACCATTTCCCCCGTCCCCAAGCCCTGGCAACCATCATTCTACCTTCTTTTTCTATGAGTTTGACTATTTAGATTCCACATGTAAATGAGATCATGCAGTATTTGTCTTCCTGTGTCTGGCTTATTTCACTTAGCATAACGTTCTCCATGTTCATCCATGTTGTTAAAAATGGAGGCTTTTCTTCTTTTCAGGCCTTGATAATGTTATATATATAAACAAATATATGTACCTATATATGTATATACACACATAGCACATTTGCCTTATCCAGCCATCTGTTGATGGTTAAGTTGTTTCCATATATTGGCTATTGTGAACAATGCTGCAATGAACATTGGAAGGGAGATAGCTCTTTGAAATCCAAATTCCATTTCTTTTAGCTGTACATCCAGAAGTGGATGATTGGTACTTCAATTTTTAATTTTTTGAGGAATCTACATAAATCTACATACTGTTTTCCGTAATGGCTGTACCAATTTACAGCACCACCAACAGTGTACAAGCGTTCACTTTCCTCCACACCCTTGCAAACACTTTATTCTTTGTAATTTTGATAATAGTCATTCTAACAGATGTGAAGTGATAGCTCATTACAATTTTGACTTGCATTTTCCTTATGATTTGTGATTTTTGAGCACCTTTTCATATATTTGTTGTCTATTTGTATGTCTTCTTTGGATAAATATCTGTTCAGGTTTTTTGCCCATTTTTAACAACTCTTCTTTCAGATTGCGTTGTTTAAATTGCTTATATATTTTGAATATTAACACCGCATGTATGGTTTGCAAGTATCTTTTCCCATTTCTTAGGTTACTTTTTTCATTCTGTTGATTGTTGCTTTTGCTATGCAGAAGCTTTAATTTGGTGAAATCCTCCTTGGCAATTTTACTTTGTTGGAATCCCACCTATCAATTTGCTTTTTTCCTGTACTTTTGCTGTAATAGCCAAAATATCTTTACCAAATCAATGTTAAAAGTATTTTTCCCTTGTTAGTAGTTTTACAGCTTCACATCTTATATTTTCCTTTAATCCATTTTGAATTGATTTTTTGTATATGGTGTGAAATAAAGATCCAATTTTATTCTTCTGCATGTGGGAATCCAGTTTTTCCAGTACCTTTATCAAAGCGACTGTCCTTTCCCCATTGTGTTTTCTTGGCATCCTGGCGGAAGATCAGTTGACCATAAATCTGTGGCTATACTTCTGGCATCTCTATTTTGTTCCATTGATCTACATGTTTGGTTTATGCCAGTACTATACTGTTTTGATGTCTGTACCTCTGTAAAATATTTTGAAATCATAAAGTGTGATACCTCCAGCTTGGTTCATCTTCCTCAAGATTGCTTTGGCTAGTTGGGGTCTTCTGTGGTTTATATAAATTTTAGGAATTTTTTTTTTCTGTTTCCATAAAGAGTGCCATTTGAATTTTGATAGGGATTGCATCAAATCTGCAGACTGCTTTGAGTGGTATGAACATTTTAACAATATTAATTCTTCCAGTCCATGAACATGAGTTATCTTCTCATTAATCTACGTTGTCTTTAATTTCCTTAATCAGAGTTTTATAGTTTTCAGTGTTCACGACTTTAATCCCTTTGGGTAAGTTTTTGCCTAAGTATTTTATTATTTTTGTTGCTATTGTAAATGAGATCCTTTTCTTTTGCTTTTTGGATAGTTTATTCTTAGTGTAGAAAAATGCCATGGTTTTTGTATATTGATTTTGTATTTTGCAGTTTTATTAAATGTATTAGTTCTAACAGTTTTTGTTGAGTATTTAGGGTTTCCTACATGTATGATCATGTTATCTGCAGAGATAATTTTACTTCTTTATTTCCTCCTTGGATGCCTTTTATTTTATTTTTTCTTGACTAATTCTCTAGCTAGGACTTCTAGTACTATGTTACATAGAAGTGGTAAGAGTGAGCATTCTTGCATTGTTCCTGTTAGTAGGAAAAAAGCTTTCAGTTTTTTCCAATTGATTATGATGTTAGCTATGGGCTTATCATCTATCCATTAATGTGAGATACATTCCTTCTGTGTTTTTTTTTTTTTTTTTTTTATGAGTCGGAGTTTCACTTATTTTGCCCCGGCATAAGTGCAGTGGTGTTATATCAGCTCACTGCAACCTCCACTTCCCAGGTTCAATTGATTCTCCTGCCTCAGCCTCCAGAGTAGCTGTGATTACAGGCACACACCACCATGCCTGGCGAATTTTGTATTTTTAGTAGAGACGTGGCTTTGCCATATTGGCCAGGCTGGTCTCAAACTCCTGACCTTAAGTGGTCCACCTGCCTCAGCATCCCAATGTGCTGGGATTACAGGTGTGAGCCACCATACCTGGCCAAGATTTTATATCATTAAAGGATGTTGGATTTTTTTCAAATGCTTTTTCTGCATCTATTGAGATGATGATGTGGTTTTGTCTTTCATTTTGTTAATGTAGTGTATCACATCTATAGATTTGCATATTGTATTGAGTGTTTCTTGCATCGCTATAAAAATACCTGAGATTAATTTATAAAGAAAAGGGGTTTAATTGGCTCACAGTTCTGCAGGCTGCACAGGAAGCATAACTCAGGCATCTGCTTTTGCAGAAGCCTCTGGAAGCCTACAATCATAGCAGAAGGCAATGCAGGAGCTTGAATGTCATATGGCCAAAGCAGGAGCAAGGCGGGGGAGAGATGCTACACACTTTTAAAAGACAAGCTCTCGTGAGAGCTCACTATCTTGAGAATAACACCAAGAGGATGATACCAAGCCATTCATGTGAAACCCACCCCCATGATCCTGTCCCTTCCCACCAGGCCTCACCTCCAACAATGGCGACTACAATCTGACAGGAGATTTGGGCAGAGACATAGATGCAAACCATATTGCCTATGTTGAACCATTCTTTGGTTCCCAGGCATAAATTCTACTTGGTCACTGTGTATAATCCTTTTAATATGCTTTTGGATTAGGTTTGGTGGTTTTTTTTTTAAGATTTTTGCATCTATATTCAAAGGATACTGACCTGTAATTTCTTGTGATGTCTTTGTCTGGCTTTGGTATCAGGGTGACACTGGCCTCATAAAATAAATTTAGAGGTGTTCCCTCATATTTTTTTGGCAAAATTTAGGATTGCTATCAATTCTTTTGGTAGTATTCAGCTGTGAAGCTACCTGGCCCTAGGCTTTTCTTTGTTGGAAAGTTTTTAATTATTGATTTAATATCTTTACTTGTTACTGTTCTGTTTAGGCTATTTCTTCTGGATTCAATCTGTGTATGTTGTATGTTGCTAGGAATGTATCCATTTCTTCTAGTTGGTTTCTTTATACTGAATACATAAGGTAAATTTGTCTGGACTGGCTATTGCCAGAAGTTTCTGTTCAGATTGGCCAGCAGGTCATCTGGATTGGTATATTTGTTTCCTGGCATAGAATAAATCTTTTTAGCCTGACCCAGGCTGTGTGTGAATGTAGAAGTTGTTTTTGTCTTTTCCACATTCAACAAAAAGTAGAGCTCTGAACCTAATCTCTGTCCTCTACCCTGGAGACGTCATCTTCTATGTATGTCCTCAACTAGCAGACCCTTCCCAGTATCCTTACTGGTATAAAATGCCCAGGAAACCTTCATCTGTCAGCCCATGAATTCTGCTCCTTTATTTCTGGTAAAGAGAATTCACACTACATCTGTTAATTAGTCTTTTTATTTTGTAAAAAATTTGAAGGTACAGAAAGTGTGCAAGAAAGTAACCTTGTGTATAATCTTCTTCTAGATTTACTATTTGAGATAATTGTTCTTTCTTTCTGTCCATTAAAAGCATATACATGCTTGCAATGTACATATATAAAAATTATCATTTACTGAACAAATTGTAAACTTCATGATTCTTTATGAAAAAAGGTCCTGAAGCAACCACAATAAAATTAATAAATTGAGGAGATTTAATGCTGATACATAATAACCATATCATTTATATTCAAATTTTACCAACTGTTCCAATAATGTATTTTAGAGTATGTTTTTCTGATCCAGCTTCCAATCGGAGATCACACACTGGATTTATTTTTCATGTCTCTTTCATCTATAATATTGAACAGATTTGTATGCTTTTGCGTCCTTATATTGACATTTTGGAAGAGCATAAGGCATCGCTTCTGTAAAATGCCCCTTTGTAAGAAAGAGTCTGACTCTCCTTTTTGATGTTTGACTACTGACAACTTTTGAGACTCACCTTGCCTGTTCCCTTTCTGCCCCACACTTGGGCAAGCTGACAAAAAAAGCCCAAGTGTTTTTTTTTTTTTTTTTTAATGGTGCAGTTAGAGTTTCAAACTGTGAACGTTGTCAGAATCAAAATGGAGTCACTAATGTTAAGAAAACCCTGATGAGTAGAGGCAGGAAAGGGCACAAAGAGGGGATTCTCACATTTATTTTGTTTTTATAACAAAAAAGACTATGAAATCACAACCTTGCACAAAGGCCATTGTAACCCTCCACAAAAAATACTTCTGTGAGGACATCTGCCCAACAGCTGCACCTTGAGAAGGAGAGGTATAAAGTAGATGAGAAAGAGCTGAAGTTATTTTCCCCAGGTTTTAAATTGCTTATGGGGAATGGCTCAAACAAGCGGCTCTACTTTTATTTCTAGCTATGACACACACACATACACACACACACACACACACACACACCACTAACATATTACCAGGGCTTATATATATATATTTTTTAAAATCTTTCTTATAAAGAAGATATAATTAACAGAACTCAGTTCAAGTTTTTTCTTTTTTTTAATGGCCTTGCCAGTCGTTAAGATAGCACAGAAGAGAGGAACATGTAATTGAAAGCAGGTACATGCCTGTTGCTCCCCAGGAATCCAGCAATGACAAAAAGGTCAGGATGTTTTCAACAAAGGTGTCTCCGCATTTCCCCACTGCGGGTCCTGGCCTTTGCTAATAGGAACAAGCCTAATTTTAGCCACCAGGATGTCCCTCACTATGGTTTTAACCTTTGCAGGGATTTTTTTTTTTTATGTTTAGCAACAAATTTTAAAATCAAATCTCCTTATTTTAGCAAAATGTCACACAGATGGTCTGGAGCCCCACCTTTTGATGAGGGGACAGCAGATGCCATCATTTCCACGGTTCATTTTAGTGTCAGGAAAATGGAGAAAGTACAGAGGGAAATAAAAATATTTCCCAAAGCCTGCTTCATGGGAAGTCTGAAGTATTCATGATGCTTTTCAAAACCACCATACCCCATTGCTCCTAGCAAAATTTCTGAACTTTATTACAAAACCTGGGCAACTGAAATCGTAATAACCTTAACTTCTGTTTATATGGAAACTACCTCAGAATTCAGTTACAGTCATGAAAAGCATGTTATTAATCATTCTCCCAATTTAATTTGTTGGGAAGGGGGTATAGCATTTTTTTTAACAAATGCAAGGAAGGAGAGGTGATAGCATTTGCTAATATTATCTGATGAAATGGCCAAGGGCATATTTTATCACACTGCTAAGTCGTCCTTCTGCTCAGGCACTCCTTGAGCCAGCTGTGTGTGCCCCTTACCTCCTCTCTGTTGCTAGGGATGCTTCTGGCAAGGTGGTGTGGGGCAGGATGGTCCTCCTGGACCTGGGTTTCTAGAGGGCTTCCTCACCATCCCATGAGCAGATTCCCTTGCCCATGCTTCACATATTCTTCAAGTTTAATAGCTATCTTTCCTGTCCTTTCCACTCCTTTCTTAACCAAAGTGATTTCCAGATTTCCTAGTGAAATAGAGAGTGCAATTGGAATTTGGAGTAAAAAGCGAAGAGACGGCAGGAAATTTTTTGCAAGTGGCAGAAACGGATTTAACTCACAATTTGCTCATGTGCCAGGCCAATTTTTCTTATCCTGCATATACAGGGGGATATCCAGTTCTGCTTGCAGCTTCTCAAGTTGCAGCCTCTTTCAAACCTCAGTGATGGAAGGCTGCCTCCCGCTATGATTCTAGAGCATTCTTGTTAAAGGATGCACAACCCACACCTGACATACACATTGACATACTTTTCTGATTTCATTTTGTCACTCTAAACTCTGTTGCTTTATGGTTCTAGAAATCGGAATCTTTTTGTCACTTCACTTAATATCTATTTCACTGCTTTTTGCTGACATTCATAGCTATTATATTTTATGCTTGGTTTTACTTGAAGGAAGCCAAACAAAAATTCCCTCTTGATTCTTAAGCCAGAGGAAAGGAAGTGCTATTTTTTTGGAGTTGTATGCATCCTATATACCCCTGATCCTATTCAAGGAAGCTATGAGAGCATCTAAAAATTTGCCCAGAATTATTTTATTAGTAGTTTTATTTTATTACTTGAGACTTTCATTATGAAATTTCTGCTGACAATGACCATTTCTGTGGCTGTGAAAGAAAACGCCAACTTTTTTTTCTGATGTACAAATTATAATCAGTTCAATATGGCAACACTTAAATTTTTAAATATTTTTAGAGGAAATTTATAAGCATACTACATATATTCATTATTGCTTTTAGCACATTTATTTCTGCATAAAATGACATGTGCTCATGAGTGGGTTTATTTATTTATAACCAGATTTTTTAGGTATATAACTCCTTTATCCCATTGTTTTAAAAAATACATTTGGTAGAATTCTATGTGTTTACTTTATAAATGCGTTTTATGATAAAAACAAAACAGAAAAAGATATTTGAGGCCTTTTAGACTTTTACTTAGAAAACTGTACATTTAAAGGAGGCATGAGGTTTTTTACATGTATAGTGGGTGGCAAAATTACTAGGTCAATTTATCTGTTCTAAACATTTAGGACCTGTTTATCGATGGTAGTTTTACAATTTATTTACTTCTGTGGCAAATGAAGTCTTTAGACTCAAGGGTTTGGTCTTTGGTTGAAAATAGCCCTTGGGGTTAAAAGAAAAGGAATAAACAGAAAACTAAGATGTGTCCCTCACTTTCTTCCCCCTTTCTCTCTGTCTTTCTCTCTCTCTCTCTCTCTCTCTCTCACACACACACACACACACACACACACACACACACACTCACTTGTGCACATAGATGTCTTGGTGCTATGAGGTTTTGGCCATTTTGGAAGACTTGGTTCAGGATAATAACAATGACAGACAGCATTAATCTGGAGGAAAATGCTAGTGGAGACAGTGATGCTTGGTGGGAAATCACCGCTGCATAGACTGTGGCTTTCAGTTCTGTAAACAGGGTGAAGATTTGGTTGACAATTTTGGGTATTGATAGAGCAAGGTTATTATGAAAGGGGAAGTGAATTTCAGAAGAACTGACTGGTTATGAGTAGATACATCGTTTTCTCTGAGACATTAGAAAAGAAAATTAGAATGGATGTGTTATTCATTCCTGGTAATTTCTTTTTCTGGAAAAAGAAAACAGTGTGACTGTTGGAAGTCAACAGGAGGCTTGTAGGGAACAGTGAAGGTTTGATAATGGCCATTGTGAAGCATGGAAGAGAACAGTTAGCAAAGGCTGAGGATGATGATGGTACATTTGTCATTGTACTCAGGTTGCTTTCAGCTTTTCTGTGTCTGCAGTCAAGAAATAGGACAGGAAACAGCTGTTGGTATTAAGGCAGAGGAGGGACTCTGTGAAGCGGATTTCAGTGATGAGACCGAGGTATTTTAAGAATAGAATGTTGGTCTGTAGAGTCTAGATTGAATGGAGAAGAAAATGAAGGAAGAATGGGTTGAGGATATGAGGTGAAAGGAAACAGCTGGGGATTGGGAGTCCCCATCTTGGAGAAAAAGGGTAATGTCGAGTTAGGCTTTATGAGATAGAGAAGCCAATATAGTAGAGATAAGACAATAACAGAATTGGGAAGGTAGTAAGCCATGGTTACAAACTGGAAGTAAGAAAGTTCCAGGTAAATAAAAAGGTATTGGTTTGGTTTGGTGAAGATAAGGATGGCTAAATTTGTAAATATCAAGAAACCTTTGTTTATTCACCTGTCCCACTCCAGTTGAGAACTTGAGTCCTCGATGTAGGCAAAAAGTGGAAAAGTTAAGATGACTGTGCGCCAGATTTCAAATGTTAGATGATATTAAAAGCAAAAAAGAAGAGGGAAGAGGAGAGTAGTTATGGAGATGGTAGGACTCCGCTAACCCCACAAAATAAGATAGAATTATTCCAGGAAGAAACCACAGAGTACTGAAAACAGACTGAGCCTTGGAAGGCTTCTTCCATGAGGAAAGAACAGGGGTTAGATTTAGGCCTGAGCAACAATTCTAGGTTAACAGTAGAAATCTGTTAATTTGGATTACTTATTAATAAAATTCCAATAAATTTGTCAGTTTCATCCCCCAGACTTCTAGCTTGACCCACAGCCTCATATAGTCACTTCTGGGGTCCTGAGACTGAATTCTCTCAAGGCAAGGTATGTTTTGCTCAGTGAACCCAAACCATTAATAAATAGTGAGTACCTCTTTTGCAGTGTTCTACGTTTTCAGTGCTGAGTGCTAAAGGAAGCCTCTCTGGTTTTGGTTCTCCTACTAGTTTCACCTGACTGGATTTGAATCCCAGAAAATTACTAACTATTGAAAACCTCAGTTGCATTACCTATAAAATAAATATAATAACAGTATTGAACTCACAGGCGATGGTGAAGCTTGAATGTGGTGATATATGTAAGTAAAGGTAAAGAACATAGAACAGAGGTGCATCACTCAATTAACATCCACCATTTTCTATGGTTACTGTTGAACAAGATTTCCTTGAGTAATTTCTTTACCTTATTATTACATTTTATTATATATGGATTGGCAGAGAACTTGTGTTATGATGTGTAATGAAATATCATAAAAGTACTTACAATCTTTGAGAGAAGTGCTATGATACAAAATTATAACTAAATTAATACGGTGCAATAAGCCTGGGACCCTTAGGAATTCATTATAGGAATATCTCACTTCAGGGTATATGGTGTAGTGGTATTGAACCTGGCATTGGAAGATCTGTTTCAGCTGCTGACTCTATTCCTTCCTATATATTTATCTTTCAGTAAATCATTTCCTGAAGTCTCAGTGTCCTCATCTTCAAAATGACAGTAATAACAGTACCTCCTGCTTGGGCTGTTATGAGGCTTAAATGACATAAAAATAATCCAGCACAGAACTGAATCCAGGGTTGAGACTTGACAACACCTACTCTCCTACATCTGCCCAAATTCCAATAGACTTGATTATCTGACTTTCCAGTTCACAGTTTATTTGAAACAGCAAATTAAAGTGAGGGAGGCTAACAGAAGAAGTTTCACTGATTTTAATAAAAAGTGACGGGTGGTAAACTGATGTGGCACAAGCAATAGAAGAAAATTATAAAAAGGTATAAGATATTTTAAAAATACAAAGAAATCTGGGGTATTTAATTCAGTGACAAACAACCATACAAAACTCAAAAGATGTGAAAAATAAAAATTTCTAACACAGAACAATAAACAATGTTTTTAACAGAGATCTTGAGCTACAGGATTTTGAACTACTTGAGAACAGGTTGCGTTTCTATATTTAAGGAGAGGGAGTGAGGGCATAAAGTGAGAAAACAGCCTGTGCACCTATCTTCCCACATAGGATCTTAGTTGGTCTTACAAAATTCATACGACATAAATATTTTTATTCTACCTCAAAGAGTAGAAAACGGAGGTACAGAAAAATTAAGTAACATCCCAAGCTCACACATCCAAGAAAGCAGTCTATTTCTTGTAAAAGATTTTCGGGAGTGTGTGATTAGAATCTAAACACGTGTGTGGGACCACTTATTTTTCTAGCTATTATAGAAAGGAGAGGATAAAATATGGGCCAATTTAGAGGTCAAAAATTTGTAAACTCAATTAACTTAAATTGTTAGCTCATGCAGAGGAGGGAAAAGAAGAAATTTATGTGGGTTACTTAAGCATATTTTCTGAGGTTCTTTGGATTTTAGAAAGCAATTTTGTATCACATGAAGAAACATTTAATAGTATTGGAACCATCAAAGAAGTAATAAAATATACATTATTAGTCCGTTTTCACACTGCATACCTATGACTGGGTAATTTATAAATGAAATAGGTTTAATTGACTCACAGTTCCACATGTCTGGGGAGGCCTCACAATCGTGGTGGAAGACAAAGGAAGAGCCAAGGGACATTTTTTTTAAGGCAGCCAGCGAAGAGAAAGAATGAGAGCCAAGCAAAAAATGTTTCCCGTTATAAAACCATTGGCTCTCATGAGACTTACTACCACAAGAACAGTATGGGGGAAACCACTCCCATGATTCAATTATCTCCCACCAGATTCCTCCCACAACATGTGGTAATTATGAGAGCTATAACTCAAGATGATATTTGGGTGGGGAACAGGGCTGAACCATATCATTCTGCCACTGGTCCTTCCAAATCTCATGTCCTCACATTTTGAAACTAGTCGTGTCTTCCAAACAGTCCCTCAAAGTCTTTACTCATTTCAGCATTAATTCAAAAGTCCATAATCCAAAGTCTCATCTGAGACAAGTCAAGTCCCTTCCACCTATGAGACTGTAAAATCAAAAGCAAGTTAGTTACTTCTAGATAAAATGGGGTTATAGGCATTGGGTAAATACAGCCATTTCAAATGGGAGAAATTGGCCCAAATGCAGGGGCCACAGGCCCCAGGCAAGTCTGAAATCCAGCAGGTCAGTCAAATCTTGTAGCTTCAAAATGATCTCCTTTGACTCCGTGTCTCACATCCATGTCACGCTGATGCAAGAGGTGGGTTCCCATGATCTTGGGTAGCACCACCCCTGTGGCTTTTCAGGGCACAGCCTCCTTCTTGGCTGCTTTCATGGGCTGGCATTGAGTGTCTGTGGCTTTTCCAGGTGTACAGTGCAAGCTCTTGGTGGATCTACCATTCTGGGGTCTGAAGGATGGTGGCTCTCTTCTCAAGCTCCACTAGGTGGTCCCCCAGTAAGGACTCTGTGTGAGTTCAGAGACCCCACATTTTCCTTCTGAACTGCCCTAGCAGAGGTTCTCAATGAAAGTCCCACCCCTGCAGCAAACTTATGCCTGGACATCCAGATGTTTCCATACATCCACTGAAATCTAGGCAAATCTCAATTCTTGACTTCTGTGCACCTGCAGGCTCAATACCACTTGGAAACTGCCAAGACTTGGGGCTGGCACCCTTTGAAGCCACAGCCCAAGCTGTATCTTAGCCCCTTTTAGCCATGGCTAGAGTAGCTGGGAGGCAGGGTACCAAGTCCCTAGGCTGCACACAGTAGTCGGAGACCTGGTCCTGGCCCAAGAAGCCATTTTTTCCTCCTAGGCCTCATTGCTTGTGAAGTGAGGGGATGCCACAAAGATCTCTGACATGCCCTGGAGACATTTTCCCCATTGTCTTGGTGATTAACATTTGGCTCCTCATTACTTATGTAAATTTCTGCAGCCAGCTTGAATTTCTCCTTAGAAAATGAGGTTTTCTTTTCTACTGCATCATCAGTCTGCAAATTTTCTGAACTTGTATGCTGTTTCCCTTTTAAAACTGAATGCTTTTAACAGCACCCAAGTAACCTCTTGAGTGCTGTGCTGGTTAGAAATTTTTTCCACCGGATCACCTAAATCATTTCCCTCAAGTGCAAAGTTCCACAAATCTCTAAAGCAGGAGCAAAATGCCACCAGTCTCTTTGCTAAAATATAGCAAGAGTCCAGTTCCCAACGAGTTTCTTAGCTCCATCTGAGACTACCTCAGTCAGGATTTCATTGCTCATGGTATTACCAGTATTTTGGTCAAAGCCATTCAGCAAGGCTCTAGGAAGTTCCAAACATTCCTACATTTTTATGTCTTCTTTTGAGCCCTCTAAATTGTTCCGATTTCTAAATTGTTCCAACTTCTGCCTGTTATACAGTTTCAAAGTTGCTTCCACATTTTTTAGTATCTCTACAGCAGTGCTTCACTCTACTGGTACCAATTTAGTGTATTAGTCCATGTTCACGCTGCATACCCGAGACTGAGTAATTTATAAAGAAAATAGGTTTCATTGACTCACGGTTCCACATGGCTGGCTGGGGAGGCCTCACAATCATGATGGAAGACAAGGGAAGAGCAAAGGGATGTACTTCACAGTAGCCTGCAAAGAGAGAATGAAAGCCAGGTGAACGGGGTTTCCCCTTATAAAACCATCAGATCTTATGAGACTTACTCACTACCATGAGAACAGTATGGGAGGAACCACCCCCATGATTCAGTTATCTCCCACCAGATCCCTCCCACAACATGTGGGAACTATGCGAGATACAATTCAAGATGAGATTTGGGTGGGGACACAGAGCCAAGCCATGTCAACTATTATGTTTAAAAAAAATCTGCCATAAATCTTGTGATTGGCTGAGTGGTGTCTCCCCAAAGTTCATATATTGAAATCCCAGTCCCCCGTACCTCAGTGTGACTTTACTGGAAGAGAAGGTCTTTAAAGAGAAGGTTAAGTTAAAATGAGGATACAGTAGACCTAGGTCCTTGTAAGAAAGGGAAAGACACACAGTTTGTATGCACATACAGAGGAGACCATCTACAAACAAAGGAGAGAAGTCTCAGGAGAAACCATACCTGCTAACATCTTGTTCTTGGACTTCTACCATCCAGAACTGTGAGAAAATAAATTTCTGTTACGGTTCGTCATATGTGATATTTTGTTACGGCAACCACAGTAGAGGAACATAAACCCTTTTCGGGTGGGTATATTATGCATAGACAAACAATTCTGTTATAATCACTTGCAAAGTCTATAAAATACAGTTTTATAAATAATATTAAAATAATGAATGTAAATTTTCCTTCACGTAATACTAATACAGGAAAATACCAATGCCTAACGTCATCGAACATTGGGGAATTACATTTCCTTTACTTATTTATGATACTCAAGGCTAACACTAGAATAGCATATATCAAATTTATTAATTTTCAATATTTATATGGTGAGGTTTTGACTTTTAAGTAGGATTATTATTCACCCACACCATATCATCTAATATGGCTTGTGATTTTTTGCCTTGAAATATTTTCCAAATAGATATGTTTGCTTCAATTCAGGTTATAAACACTCTAATGTTGGCCCCTTTCTTCCTATACCTGGACTTCAAATGTCTCCTGCATAATCTCCCTCTCTCTAATATTCTCTTTATACTGTTCTCAACTAATTGACTTTTTAATCAAGTTAATATATTTTTCAAAACTGAACAATAGCTTTTTATTAGCATCAAATATAACTTTCTCCATCTGAGTCTTAAGGTGTTCCGGTAATCTGACTCCTACCTTCTAATGGTTGTCCACACAACTACTTAATCATATTGTCCACTGATCTTCAATTATCACCCAACTTTCCAGTATCTCAAACAGATCTTCTTATCATTCTTTGAATAAATCGTTTTTGCTGTTTTGTCTTCATATCATTGCTTAATCAGTTTACTACCCAACACAGATTGCATATTGTTAAGATCATTCCACTTTTCAAAAATTAACTACTTAAAACCATATTAATTTTAATCCTCTCAGGACAATTAACTTCTTGAAAATACCACAAATTGGAATTTTGTATCCCTAACCAAGCAAGTACTATTAGGTCCTCCTCCTGTCCCCTAATAATTCATAGTATGACGTTATTCAGAGGGAACACAATGGATGTTTGCCAATCGGTGTATTTACTATTATAAATACTTCCAAATATTGCATTTTTCCATTATTTAAAAATTCATCAATTTATTTGTACCATCTACACATTGGTTAATGCCTACTGCTTGTCTGGTATTGAGCTACTGGAGACCAGATATTGGTCATAGAAACATGAAAGATGTGTAGCCATTACTCAAAAGAGGCTGATAATATATGAGTACAGACAGACGGGAACAGAAAGATACTATGGATGAGTGAATCCACAGAGGCAGGTACAGTGCTGCTACAAAGTGATCAACTCTGCTTTCTAGATGAGAAAAGGGAGCACAGAAGGGGAGATTCTTGACCTCAGCCTTTAAGGATGGGCAGGTATTCATCTAGCTTATAAGGAAAAGGAAGTCTCCGAGTAGAAAACAGTAATTCCTTGACAAATAACACACACAAGCAAGGTATTTGAACAAAGCTTGTCTAAGTTCAATACTCATTGACTTTCTTAATAGAGAAAGTAGAATTTAAAGCATCTATAAAGCCAGGAAAATAAAATTAAGTTTTTGACAAAATTGAGAGTAGGAGAACAAGTGAGAAATCAAGTTGGAAAAAGAAATAAAAGCTAACATGACAAACAGAGGGGAAAAATACAGCTATTACATTTGATCATAATATTTAGCCTTGAGTTTCCCAAAAGACATAGGGAAGAAAGAAATGTAAAGAGTTTCTCCAGTCTTGTAGAATAATGGGAGGAAAATTATGTTTCTCAGTGAAGACAAATTTATCTTTATCCTAAACTCAAAGAAAATATCTCTCACAGGGAATTAGATCTGGGAGATATAATGGAGAATGTTCTCACGGATATTTTTACAGCTAACAAAAGTGAATGCATATAAATATTTCTTACATTTTTACATATCTATGTACATTTTTATCCACAAAGAAAACACACTGAGTTTTTGTAGAACAAATGCATGTAAGTCCTTCATTAGAAAGATCAGAAATATAAAAGCTTTTATAAATACATATTTTAGTGAGAAAAGTTGTTTTCAGCTAAATATTTAATACTAAGAATTCTGCAAATTATTCTCAAATACCTGATGCCTCCCCTTCTCCACAGCCCCACACAAAAGACAAGAAATTTCCTTGTGCAAATAAACTGAATAGTTTTACTTTCTTATTAGAAAATTAAGACTGCTCCTCTCCTTTCTGTTTTCTAAATAATTTAGTTGTTCAGATGCTCATGAATAAGTGATATGTTATAGTTTACGAGATCCATGGAGTGATTCGGCACTAGGTCTTCTAAGATATTTATAAGTGTGCATTTATTCAGAGAGCCATTTTATATGAACTCTTTCTACTATAGAAGATTTTCAAAATAAAATTATTTTGTGTATTTTTCTCTGAAATATAAACAGGGAACTATGCTGTTTTGTTTGTTAATATTTATTTTCATATGTTTACCTTTGCTTTCTTAGCTCACAACATTTATTATGTACAAGTTACATTTTATGTAAGGAATCCAGAGTGTAAGAGCCAGTCTAATTTGGTTGGTGTCCTGGCTAACATACATGAACTCTGCATGTCATTCCCTCATTTTTTTAAAAAAGTAACAGATTGTCTTTATCGGCCTTCCTAAGTGCCACTATCTCAGTCTTTTAATCAAGAACAAAAATTGGTACAAAATTTGGACTGCTTTTACCATGTTCTGAGATGTAAAAAGAAAAGTACTACAACTCTATTGCATTTGGTTGTTTCTATCACTTGCTTAGTGATTTCCAAGCAAGAAAATACCAAATTATTTCTTCTAGATACTATTACAGTCTACTTGTGATGCCAATTTTCTCTGTTATTTTTGCTTAGCTTCTTTAATCATGAAATATACCATACTTGAGAAATAAGTAATAAGAAACTGAGCATGAGGATGCTGATAATGAAAAGCTTTCTGGGTGTCCCGGTGTGCAGGTCAGAGATCAGCCAGCAGATCATGGAAACAAGACAGAATAAATTTCTTTAAATGATGAATGAAAAGCATTACTTGTGTGAAAGATATAGACCGTCCTAGGGCACATGATTACTATGTACTTTTTAAAATAAAATTTCCGTGATTATATACAGAGACAAAGCTAAAGTTTTGACTTGCCAATGATGAAAAGGAAACCTGTTTATTAACTACACAGACTTACTGTGATCTTTACACAACTAAGTTCACAGAATAATAGGCTTTTAATGTTAACTAAAATTATCTTATTTTAATTAGTCATGATTTTTTTTTTTACAACTCCAGACTGGGAATCAGTAATCGTTTTCTAGGTTACCCTTTAGACCAACAATTAAATATTTCTGGCTTTGCAGGCTCACTAGGTTTTCTTATAACTAATCAATTTTGCCATTGTAAGGCAAAAATAGTGCTAGACAGCATGGAAAAAAACGAATGTGACTGCATGCCAATAAAACTTTATTACAAAAACAGATGGTGGGGCAAGTTTGGATTACAGGGTGAAGTTTGCTCATCCCTGCTCTGACTCTATAAATCAGGCGATGTGCTCAATTTAGTGATGCCTGATACGGTATCAAAAAGGGGAGTTTAAATGGTATTAATACAGAAGATAAGGGAGAAAATTCTTGCATTCAACAAATATTTTCAGTCTATGTGTCAAGCACAGTACTAAGTATCAGGGAATCAATGAGGAAGAAACTGCAATAACTTCTGCATTCCTGACCCCCTTCCTGCCACTCCAAGAAGCTTATACACAAAAAAGGAGATAAGGAAAGCAAATTATAAAATGGAATGTTAAAGAAAATGTGGCACATATACACCATGGAATACTATGCAGTTATAAAAAAGGACGAGTTCATGTCCTTTGCAGGGACATGGATGAAACTGGAAACCATCATTCTCAGCAAACTGACACAAGAACAGAAAACCACACACCACATGTTCTCACTCGCAAGTGGATGTTGAACAGTGAGAAAACATGGACACAGGGAGGGGAACATCACCCACAGGGGCCTATGGAGGTAGGGGGTTAGGGGAGGAATAGCAGGGGGTGGGGGGATTGGGGAGGGATAGCATTAGGAGAAATACCTAATGTAGATGACGGGGAAATGGATGCAGCAAACGACCACCATGGCACGTGTATACCTATGTAACAAACTTGCATGATCTGCACATGTACCCTAGAACTTAAAGTATAATTAAAAAAAATTCCAAACCTGAACAAAAAAATAAAAAATAAAAATATAAAATAGGATGTTTGTTGTACTGTGTTAAAAATTGTGGTAGATTCTATGATTTTGAGGAAAGCAAATTATAAAATAGAATGTTTATTGTACTGTGTTAAAAACTGTGATAGATTCTATGATTTTGGTAGGTGTGGTATGTTACAGGAGCATTTCTTTCTGTTTTCTGCTAAGAACTTTAAAGCAGTAGTTCAAGGTTTTATAAAATCCTTTCCAACTATACAATCAGATTGTTATTTTCATATTTCCCTTATTCTTATCCTCATTCTCTTCAATTTATTACTGTAATTAAATCATGACTGTTGGCCTACTTTTGTCCAACTTAATCTATGAAAGACATATCCTCTTAAAATCATATAACAATAGAGTGAAAAGGGATGGTTACAGGTCACCTAGTAGGGTCCCCATACATTTCAGTTGACAAATAATGAAGCTTGGAATGGTTAGATTATGTGGTCAAAGCCCCATGAGAGAAGTATGATTAGAATGTAAATTTTGGTGCTATGTCAGTTTTAAGGCTGCAGATTTTAAATTCAGAAGCAACCTTATGGCTAATAAAAATGTAATCCCCCCAAATAAGAATGTAATCTCCAAATTAAGAAAACATGGTACTTGATGTAAGGACTGACTCAAAAATTTATTTTTCCTATTTTTGAGCTGTAATATTTTTCTAAATTTAGATTCTCCAACAGTTCATTTGCTTTCTTTTTCTGCCAGATAGGTATTCTTGCACACTTACTGTTCTAATTATAATTGTGTAGAATGTCATTCATTTTTTTGCAAAACCTTAATCTATATTCAGTCAAAAATAATTTCTAAGTAAAAGCCCTCAACATACCATGTAGGCAATTACAAATCCAAATTTGTTGTTATAAAATTTCCTCCAGGTAAAAAGTGAATTTCAATTTCTTGAAACTTTTGGTGTTGACTGAAATAGTCACAGTGTTTGGGGCACTTAGCCATCCTTACAGGGCCTTGCAGAGTAATACCTACCAGATTTCAAAGTATATTAACTATATGGTAATAAACTTAACAAATGCAGATAAAGTAGGGTCAATGGAAAGAAAAAATTGTAAGATCAAATAGATGTAGTAGTCAAAGAAAGCCTCCTTCATTTGTTTAATTGAATTCACTTTAAAACAGTTCTTTAAAATATCAGTCTACTATGTGGAACAAATTAATGTCTAGACAAATCATATCCATTCTTCTTTCAAGGGTCATGGAACTAGCATTCAGCTAATATTAAAATTTTTAGGGCAGTTTTGTTCGTAGAGCTGAATTTGTCAGCTCTTCTATTGTAATCTGTGCATCTGATTCATTTTGTGAGACAAGAGACGGGGAAGAAGGGAATGGAGGCCATATTCATGAATGACTTTCTTCCTCAAGTATACTTAAAAGGCATTAATTTAGAAAGGGGATTTTAAAGTTGAAAAACAGATAATATTATAAAATTGAAAACATATGTAATGATGACTCATAAATATAATGGCTATAATGGTAAGTGAGGAATTAGTTTATAGGCCAACAGAGAGAAAGAAAAATAGGTGGTAGTCTGAGGAAATATGTTGCAGGTATTGCTACGGGACAATTAGAGAATATCTTTTAAGACAAAGTCACCTTATAGGAAACTTGAATCTATTCACTTAGATAACTGCCTTTGACAACCATCAAACACAGGAAGTGGTAATACCAAAATATTTTCATCTTCTGTAACAGATATACATAACAGATATATATAGGCTTCCCCTAAATGTGTAATATTCTGACTTCTCAGAGATACTACATAGAAACTCAACTGAAAAGTTCCACTAGTTTACCTTCCTAGCATACTGGCCCTTAATATCAGCTTCTGTAATAACTGTTGACTAAATCTACGAGAGTGTGTGTGTATGTGTGTGTTGGTTCAAGTGAATGTAGGCATACGTGTTTAATGAGGATAAAAATTTTAATGACGAAGGCTGTCAAAATTGCATCTCTATGTTCATTGGTCATTTGTCTTAAAACTTTCATAGTAGTATTTAGCAATGCAGGGAAAAAAGACTATAATTTATTAAAAAGAACCCTAGAATGTAAGTTTTGGTAAGAATTATCAACATAACCTGTTCCAACCTTCCATGTAGTCATCGAAACTCTCCCACCATATAACATACCTATGTTTATAAGTGCATTTTTAAAATGTAAGTTAAATATTTATAAGACAAGACAATTGGGATAAATACAAAAATATCAACATTTTGCATAATTTAGGATGCTTGGATTTTTTTCTGTATACTTTTAATGTTAACTTTGAAATCAGAGAATCAAATGCAAAGAGTGAGAAATTTAAAAATGCTTTTTCTTGTATCTTTCTGTAGCTTCTTCACCATAGCTCAAAATCTAACCTCTGGGTTACATAAATCTAATTCTTCTACATTGCAGACCTTTAAATCCGTGAATTAGTCCCTCGTTTGCCACTAGAGTCTTTTCTTTGACTAGATAAATAGGATCCATCTCTCTCTTGATATTCATATTCAGTGTATGAAAATGGCTATCACATGTTTCATCGTGTATTGAGGGTGGGGGTAGGTCATATCTCACTTGGGGCCTCGATCTTCCAGAATTTATTGCTATGGTTTAATGCAAATTTCTCTAATCCTTGATTATATGCCTTTTTGCATATCTTTTTTGTATGCATTCCTTAAAACAAAACCCAGGGACTCTAATCTTTTGACATATGAGATAATTTCTTGACTCTTCTTGCCAATCCTTTCTACTAATCTTTTTCACTTTGTTTCCTAATATACAATGCCCAGAGATAAATACTTTGTTGCAGTGGAATACATATGGGCTTTGGTTTGATAAAGCTGAAGAGTGCAAATTTTATTAGTGGGGATTCCCAGTGGGGGAATGTGGTCCCTAAATATCAAGAGCTGTTTACAAATGCAGGTTAGGGCTTTCAGACCTTGTGGAGGGTGGAGTGAGGGAGTGTGAGTGAAAAAGCCACATAGGTTGATCAACTCTGTGGTCTTTACATTTTATCTCCTATTCTTGTCTTGGATGTCAGTTGTCCCTTTCCAATATTTACTTATTCTTTTCAGTATAAAGATTGTTCTTCCTGAAATATATGAAGTGTTTTTCTTTTTGTTATCCATGTCGTTTTATAATTTGTCCCTTCTTTTGACTGCTTGTTCCAGATAAAAATTTTTAAAGCTCGATTAGAGATTTAGGTTTTACTACAAGACTTGACTAGATTCATTGACTGAATCAATCAGTACTTAGTGAATACTTACTGTTGATGAGCTATTACTTCATGTAGGAGTGGATCCAGGTTTTGAAGCCTTGAAGCTTATACAGTTGAGAGGGGAGGTTAAGAACAAGAATACCGAATTAGGTAGGAAAAATATTTGTTTAGAATAAGAGGAGAATAAAAATACAAATTTGAAAACTAGTGTAAATACAGAATAAAACAATATTTTCAATAAATAATTGCATAACACATCCCTAAAATTTTTTCCCTATGCATTTAGGCTGCAGATCCTTTAAGTGTATCTTAAATGGCAAATGGCAGCAGTTTTACTATTTTATATAAAAAACATATTCTTCTAACATGTTTTATCAAAACTGGCTTCACCTATTATTGATAGTGTGACATGGTAAAAAGCCCCATAAACCTGCATACCTCAACCATACCTCGGCTTTCTGTTGAAACTGCTCTCTATAACCCAAATGTGAATAAGTAATTAAGGACTGTAATTTCCACCCTACTCAGACAATGTGTAAACAAATGCTAATTTTGACTTTTGTGAACCACTTAAGTAACAATCAGAATGTCAAAAGTCCTCTGGCCCTCAGAATGTCCAGAGCCCCTCACCCTCATCTTCGCCCAGAAATCCACTGGAATGTCCGGAACCCCTCACCATCATCT
>CAUYLG010002998.1:0-19779 GCA_963573385.1 Cacajao melanocephalus
CCTGGGCAGTAGAACAAGAATCCTGTTCTCTCTCCCTCTTTTTCTTCCTCTTTCTTTCTCTCGTACATTCTTTTTTTTTCTTTCTTTCACTCTCACTTTCTTTCCTCTCTTTTCCTTTCTTTCAAAAAAAAAAAAAAAAAATGGAACTTTCATGACTTAAGTCAGATTCCAAAAAAATTTGAAGAAGGACAAAGTTTTAAAGTTACCTGCAGACGTCATAGAGAATCTTGAGGGGTCATGGCAGTACCAGATGTGAAGCAGAGAGAATCAATACTGAAGCTCAAGGGATTGAACTTGTTCTGCTTGAAAGTTGCCCAGCCCTTGAGAAAGCAGAAGTGGCAGGAAGGCAGTGTTAAAGAAAAAGCGATGCTGACACCTTTTAAAGAAACCATTGTGACGGGGTTTTGCACTAGGGGAGAGAGATCAGGCTCAACTCCAGATGCACCAACCACAGGTGGGGATTTATAGCCAGGGAGGAGGGTGGGGGCTTGGTGGATGAAAAATTCCTAGTAATTCTGGTAATTCTTTGCTAAATGTACCTAACAGGATTATTACTGGAAAGAACAGTTTCATACCATTCCAAAACTAAAGACATCTCTTGGTAGACACCTGCAGTAGTTAACTTGAATACTAGTTACTAGTCCTACATGGCAGGTCAATCTATTCTGTTACCTCAGGTTACATTTTGTAACCAGCTTATTATCTTGAAAGGTTCACCAGGAGGTTACACTGTTTAAAGTGCCTTATAAACACTTTTCTGGAATTGTTTTTAATAGTTGTGGTGAACCCCTGCTAATGTATCAACTTTTGGAAAATTCTAGAATAAAATCTGTAGTCAGATGCTATGGCAGATGGCCCAGAACACTGTGAATTGGGGGGAACCCAGAACCTTTCAGGAAAAATTGGCACTGCTCCTTTCTCTTCCCTCCTATCTTAGGCCTGTAAATTTTGAGTGGCAAGGAGTTAGAGTTGTACCTTCCTTCTGTTATCTTCTGGTAGCACCAGGTAGTCTTTTGGTTAAATGCAGAGCCATCTGCTGTGTCAGGCAGCCAGCCTTGGCTAAGGGGGGTTCGTTCACTAAATTGGGGTAGGGGAAAGTGATTCTACTTTCTAGGGTTTGTGGGGAGGGGGAAGTGTTCTATTCGCTGAGAGTAAACCCACTGGAGAAGATGGTTTTAACCAAAATGTGTGACTGAGGCAAGAATCTCAGTCGTTCGAGGTTTACTGAGCCAGAGGTTGAGGGTGTATCCAGGAAAAACACTAGTCACAAATGAGTGGCCATGTACTCTGAAGAGGTTTTCAATACATGTTTTTAAAGGAGGGAAGGAAGGATGGGGAAGGATAGGCCTGAGGTGAATGGTTGCGTTCCTGTGAGACTTTAGTCCAGTAAATCTACATTTTACAGAGGATAAGGTGAACCTTTTGAAGAAAGGAACCAGTTATGCGTCTCAGAGTAGGTGGATGAATTACTGATCTTATCTTGTTTCTGTGCAGCATCTGGGAAGATAAGCTTGTAATGGATGTTATCAGTGTGGAATTGAACAGATTGCAGACCTAAAGTCACAATTGACATGTCCGTGTTTTATGGGAGGATGTACATCTTAAAGGTTTTGAGGCCAGCAAAGATTTTCCTTATGAAAGACTTGTGGAAACAGTCATCTGGAGATGCCTAAAGCCTTTTGCCTTTCCTGGCGGGTGGTGGGAGTGTGTGTGGGGTAAGTCTGGCTAATGTATAATGCGACAACACAGGGTTGTGATACGCAGCTGCTGTTAATTTGGGGAGAGGATGGTGCTTCACTTGACTCAGCCTCTAGGCTTAACTTTCCCTTTGGCATAAGGAGTTTGAGATTTTTTAATTTTCCTTTACATTGGGTATGTGTTTGTTAAATGAATGGGAGTGGTGCCTTTAGAATATTCAGATAAGATGTTGAGTAGACAATTGTAAAAGAGCATCTGGAGCTTAGAAAACTGTAGGAAAGGTTGAGATGTAGAAGTCATAAGGTTTCTAAAACCTAAAGCCCTCAGTGTCAGGAGGTGTGTGTGGGTTTTAATGTAGAGTCTGTCATTATATTGTCCTGGGGTAGTGAGTTCTCTGTCATTGGCAGTCATTGTTTGTAAAATAAAACTAGACTGTTGATCTCACAGGCCTCTTCTAACTCTGAAAATTTGTTATAAGAAGAAAATATATTCTCTCAAAATTTCATGGGCTAGTCTATAGGAGAAAAAAGATCCTTTAGTAATGGTTTGGGGTATATGATGTCATGAAAGTAATATTCTTTTTACTGTCCAAGTCAGTAATTTACTGTATAGAGAATTGGAAATAGACCAGAGGCAGTTTCCCAGAATAGGTCATTTTTTGGTGTTAGTAATTGGTCATTCATACATCTGCATACCCTTTGTTTCCTTAAGGTAACTGCCTTAGGTCTGTCAAGGTAGAAGTCATGTGGTCAAATCAAATGGAAACACAGGTGTGTTAGGTATTGGATTCATTTTCCTGTCCCCAAAGCACCTCTGTTTGGTAATGCTGGCAGAAGACATACATGTGGCCATACAACAATCATATGAGAAAAAGCTCCACATCACTGATCATTAGAGAAATGCAAATCAAAACCAGAATGCGATTCCATCCCACACTAGTCAGAATGGCTAGTAAAAAGTCAAAAAATAACAGATGCTGGCTAGTTTGTAGAGAAAAAGGAACGCTTAAACACTGTTGGTGGGAGTGTAAATTAGTTTAGCCATTGTGGAAGACAGTGTGGTGATTCCTCAAAGATCTAAGGACAGAAATACCATTCAACCCAGCAGTCCCATTACTGGGTATATACGCAAAGGAATATAAATTATTCTGTTATAAAGACACATGCACATGTATGGTCATTGCAACACTATTCACAATAGCAAAGACATGGAATCAACCTGAATGCCCATCAGTGATAAACTGGATAAAGAAAAATGGTACATATATACCATGGAATACTGTGCAGCCATAAAAAGAATGAGATCATGTCTTTCTCAGGGACATAAATGGAGCTAGAGGCCATTATCATTAGCAAACCTGCACAGAGACAGAAAACCAAATACTGCATGTTCTCACTTATAAGTGGGAGCTAAATGATGAAAACACATGGACACAAAGAGGAGCACTACAGATACTGGGGCCTACCAGAGGGTGGAGGGTGGGAGGAGGGAGAGGATCAAGAAAAATAACTAATGGATACTGGGCTTATTACCTGGGTGATGAAATAATTTGCACAACAAACCCCCATGACACACATTTGCCTATGTAACAAACCTGCACATGTACGTGTATCCCTAAACTTAAAAGTTAAAAAAAAATCAAATTCATAGTGTGTAAATAAGCTGCCAGAGGCTCCTGTGAAACCTGGGAGCTGTGGCCAGAGCGAGTAGGCTGTCTCTGTTACACTCTGCCACCTCCTAGTGGTAGCAGCTTTTAGTCCTTGTCACAGAATTGAACATTTTCCGGCTTTAGAAGGAACTTTTAAAGGCTAATTCACCTTTACTCCCACTTGCTTCCCTGGAGGAGGCGAATAAAGCCTATATTTCAGTGATGTAGTAGTTTCCTGAGGCTGCTGTAACAAAGTTCCCCAAATTTGGTGGCCTAAAACCAGAAATGTATTCTGCACAGTTCAGGAGGCCAGAAGTCTGAAATTGAGATGGCAGTAGGGGTAGTGCTACCTTGGAAGGCTCTAGGGGAGAGTCTGTTCTTTTTCTTTCTCCGCCGCTCCGGTTTTTGCCTCTGTGGTCACACTGCCTTTTCTTCTCTGTCTCTCCGTTGTTAATCTTTCATTATGAGGACACTGTCATTGGATTTAGGGCCCATCTGGATAAGCCAGATGATTTCATTGCAAGATCCTTACTGAGTAACATAGTGAGACCCCATCTCTACAAAAAAAAATTTAAAAATATCCTTAATTACATCTGCAAAAATCCTTTTTCCAAATAAGCCTACATGTCTAGGTTTCAGAGAGTTGAGGTGGATGTACCTTTTGGAAGGGCAGGCGGCACTATTCACTACACTATAGGTGGTTAGCACCTTTTCCCTCCTTTAAAAAAAAAATCTTTAAATTCTCACTGCTGCTACCCCAGCTCTGTGTAAACCAGGGTTCCCTTTTGTTCCTGACCGGGAGCCAGCTTGCACCTTAGTCCACCAAGGGTTGCTGCTCAGTACATAGCTGCTTTGTTATTTGTGTTGATTGTATCATTTATTAATACAAATAGCCATTTAGTTTTTTTAATAGAAAAAAATTGTAATTAAGATTTTGCATAATGTTTGTAAAGAATGGAAAAATTGACAAGATCGAAGAAGATGTAAAATAAGATTTAAAAAATGTAAAAAAATGGAAAACTTGATAGCTTAAGCCACTAAATTGCCCTTAACAAGGAGCACAAGTCATTAACAGTAACATTTCATTTTGCAACATGTGTAAAATAATTTCTGTTTTAAGGCTGTCTTTAACTGTTGCCCTTGTTTCTCTGCAGGTCTTTTAGATAACCCTGAACTTCGTGTGGTCCTTGTCTTCGGTTATAATTGCTGTAAGGTGGGAGCCAGTAATTTTCTGCAGCAAGTAGTCAGCACTTTCAGTGATATGAATATCATCTTGGCTGGAGGCCAGGTGGACAACCTGTCATCACTGACTTCTGAAAAGTATGTCTTGTGTGCTTCTGATTTCCTCTGTGAATGAAGGGGAATGGTCTCAGGTTTTGTCACTTTGGGGTTCACAATTGAAAAAACATGTTTAAAGAATTGTTAAGATAATAGTTTATTCCATTTTGCAGTAGACATTGGCTAAGGGGCTTACTCAACATAATTCTGCTTACGGTTGGAGAATTACATTTTTAGATACATTGTCCTTTAAGAACTTCTTAGTTGGACTCACGTTCTCCCTAAAATTGATTTTGACATTGCCCGTTGATCTTTCCTTTGACAGGTGTGGTACTCTGTGAGACCTCAATATGTCATTTCCTCTCTGGTTTCCTACTTTAAAGGAAACACATGGTTAAAGTGTATCTTTATGGCAGAACTTCTCAGAGCCTTTAATATACTCTATGCTTTGGAAATCTGGAAGGGGAATAGTATTACCTGTGACAGTTCCCAAATCTATTTGGTAACAAAACCTTTTTTCCACAGAGCATCTTGCAAGTCCTACTGATTTTTGGAAATTCTGTATTAGATCTTTCGAAAGGCTTTTTCAAGATCCAAAATTGTGGATCTTTGATTTTTATTACTAAGGCTTTTGCTTTCAAAGATAAAAATATTTGCTCTTCTGTCTTGGAAGCAATTACTTCCTTTCCATCTTGCCTGAAAGTATCCAATGAGGTGGATATAAATGTCATTTGTTTCTAGCAGGAAAATTAGACCCTACCCCACCCTCAATGCTTGTAAACACTAGCATTTGTTTCCCACTCTTGTTTAATATTCGCATCCTAGAGTGATGCCATGGGGACAGACTATTGGAGATCAGTATCTGTAAGAATAATGTAAGTCATCCTAGTTACAGTTTCTCTTCTGGTAGTCTCTACCCAGAATAGACCTAGAAAAATAGCTAAAGTTGAGGTCCCTGGACTGCTAGGCAGGAGGAAGAGAGGAAAGCCAAGTACTTTGAATTCCAGGCAGTAGGATGTCAAACACTGGGTTTTGTGCATACATACACTGAATTCTTGCTGGCTGTCTAAGTTATTTCCCCTCTTGCCTAATTTTTCCTGTGTCTTTGCTATTAACTTTTAAATTGTGTATCAATAGGACAATGGTGATTCAACATACAATGTACCTTTGAAATGCAGATATCTCACTCAGACTTATAACATCTGAGGCACTAGCTTGTTAGTGTAGCTATTTATATATCTACTTTTTATACCTAATATGAGAACCCCCCCCCAATCATTACTCTTCACATGACCCATTAATTTTAATGTGGTCTTCATATTCTGTCAGCGAGTGGGTAAGAGAAACCACTGAGTAGACGAGTGCTCCATTTTAATAAAGTCCAGATAACCCAACTGACCCAGGGCCCCAAAAGGAAGGTGAATAATTCTTTGAGGCAAGATTGACAAGTGTATTAACAATTGTGTACCAAAGAAGAAATGTAATAAACGTGATAAAGTTTTAAAAGCAGCAGAGGACTTCAGAAGACGGATTCTGCCCCTAAGAAACTCATTTTACTACTAGCTAGCCTTATTATCTTAGTTACTTAACCTTTTTTGAGTCTTAGTTTCTCACTAATCCAGTGAATCTTGCCCATTTTATAGATTCAGATGTTGGAAGCATGATAGAAATGTAACATACTTGTTTCTCCCCTACTGGATGTTCACTATATTATGCTTTATAACTCTTATCAATGTTGCACTTTTTTGTAAGGATACAATACTTCATTTTTAAAAAATACTAGGCAAATACAAACAGAAAGCATGAATTTTTAACCATCAAATTAAGCTGAACTCTAGACTCAAAGCAATAAACAAGACAAAAAATAATCATATTTTCTAGTGGACTAGACATAAAGCTAAAACTTGTAGAGTTAATAGGTTTTAAAAATTATCGTCTAAGACTGGGTGCAGTGGCTCATCCCTGTAATCCCAGAATTGGGGGAGGCTGAGGCAGGAGGATTACTTGAGCCCAGGAGTTTGAGACCAGCCTGAGCAACATAGTGAGATCCAGTCTTTACAAAATGTTTACAGATTATCCAGGCGCGGTGACATGTATCTGTAGTCCCAGCTACTTGAGAGACTCAGGCAGGAGGATTGCTTTATCGCAGGAGTTTGAGGCTGCAGTGAACTGTGATTGTGCCACCGCATGTCAGCCTAGCTAACAGAGAACCTTGTCTCTAAAAAAATAAAATCACCCTCCATTATTATATTATTAATATACTTTTTTCAGAATTTGACAGCTGAAGTGGGGGGAAAAGACATTAACAGTGCAAATAACAGCAGAAGGCTTCATTTAATGGATATCTTTGTGTATATTAATAAAATTATAAGATTCCTTTTAAGGAAGTCAGAAAGGTAAGGAAACTACCTTCTAATAACCGAATATGGGTTTCAGCAATCGTTATGGATGTGCATTGCCCCTTTGTATTTGTGACACAAAAAAATTGGTGGCTTCTCTTGATCTGCCTTGTGCACTTTTTATGTATTAATTTTAATAATTTTTAACCCTCTTTTACTCACCTGTGAGGGTGTGCCTCAGATTAACCATAGGCTGCTAAAGGCAGCACCCTCCCATCAGTGAATCAGAAGGACTTTGCTTTTATGCTTAAAAATTTTAATGTTCCATGAGATATTGCCACTTTTCTAACTTAATTTTTCAGGAACCCTCTGGATATTGATGCCACTGGTGTGGTTGGACTGTCATTTAGTGGACACCGAATCCAGAGTGCCACTGTGCTCCTCAGTGAGGACGTCAATGACGAGAAGACTGCTGAGGCTGCGATGCAGCGCCTCAAAGCGGCCAACATTCCGGAGCAGAACACCATTGGCTTCATGTTTGCATGCGTTGGCAGGGGCTTTCAGTATTACAGAGCCAAGGGGAATGTTGAGGCTGATGCATTTAGAAAGTATTTTCCTAGTGTGCCCTTATTCGGCTTCTTTGGAAATGGAGAAATTGGATGTGATCGGATAGTCACTGGGAACTTTATATTGAGGAAATGTAATGAGGTAAAAGATGATGATCTGTTTCATAGCTATACAACAATAATGGCACTCATACATCTGGGGTCATCTAAATAAAGCCATCTTTAAAGTAGCTTTCATAAAATATAACTTTTGGGTTCTGCCTTTTTGAGAAAATGGAAACTTGGTCCATGTATTTCAAACAAAAATAACTTAAGATACATCTTTTTTGTAGCTTTGATTGATGCTCTAAGATCACACGAAGGTAGTTTTTAATCTATTAGATGAAGGACAACTTTGGACATAACACAGACTAGGAGTTGAGAGCTTTTGCGTCAGGCACAAGCAGGGTGATTATAGTTTTGCTTGTGTTGCACCAGATCATGTAGCTGCTGAGTAATGTGACCTTAAATAGACTTCCTCCGTAGGAAGAGCAAAAGGGGATTCATCAGTAGGATAGAGATCTCAGACATTCCCTGAGTACCCCTTGCAATGTTAGGTGATGTCTTTTAGCAGAATCATGAATACCTTTTTTTCTCCCTCAGTAAAGGAGAAAAAGATACTGATGGCTTGAGAAATTTTTCTCTGCTTTTCAATTTTATGAATTTTTTCAGAAGTTGTGATATTACTTACTTTTTACTTACTTGACAAAAATTAAAGAACTATTTTTGTTTTGGTCAGATAAATTGAAGAGAGTAATCAGTATTTTATTATAAGTGAAACGTTTTACTTTTTTCCTTAAAAATCTTTTTTCTTTCATCTAGGTCTATATAGCTAGCTGGTAGACCAGAGAATTACATCATCTTATTTTGGTTTTATACCAATAAAACATACCTTGGAACTCATTCAGATAATGTTTTGCATTTCATTGCTTTCAGTGGATAAAAAAAGGAAGTAAACTAATCCTTTATAAACGAAAACCCAGAATAGCTGGTATTTGTCAGCTAGTCATTCCTGTCATATTCCCAGTAGAATGATTTTCAAGTTTGAATTTCTATACAAATACCTAAAGAGATATGCAGAGAGCACCAATTTTCCCTCAATATCCATTCTTTCCTTTTCACATAATGATAGAACCTTTGATTTTTCATTTGGGTTTGCCTCCTAGAATAAAGACTACATTTCCCAGTCTCCTGTGCAGGTATGACTATGCTCTGGACAATGGAATGTGAGGGGAAATGATGTATGTCCTTCAAAATGGCATGACCATTTTTTTGCCCCTTTCTCCATCCTGTTGCTTGGAATGTGGATCTGGTAGTGAGCCATCCTGGATCCTGCAGAGGAGGTAACACACCATTTGGAAGAAAACCACAGAAGGATCCTGGTCCCTGCACAACCTCGTTGAAGAAACACCATAACTGGCCTGGACTATCCACCTCCAGACTGTTTTACAAGAGAGAAATTAGCATATTCCACCTAATACACTATGATGTAACTAACGTTACTTTTGTAACAACAGTCAGTGGTTTGTTCTAACAGGACAGTAGAACACTTGCAAGGTAAGTAAAGTCAAATGTATTAACATTATTCCTGCTTTTCCTTTTTTATCACTTTTATCCCTTTTTCTTTAAACTCAAAAGATTTTTCTCTTGCTATTTATATATATACGATAAAAATATTTAGAAGATTCCTTTAATTCATAGTTATTCTAAATCCTAGTTCCTGAGGACGTCCAAAGAAAAATTGGTTGAAACTTTTCATCTATGAATATTTATATTTAGCTCGTTATTCAGCTATTATCAAAATACCTCAAAATTCTATTCCTTGAATGTGCTCATATAGCTCATAAGGCAAATATTTTTCAAACTTTTTTGGTCCCTGATATTAACCAGAGTTGGTTGAACAGTAGAGAAAAGGGATTTTTAAAACTGAAAATATGAACAAAGTGAGCTTTAGAATTGAATGGATTATTTTAAACAAATTAATACTCATTTAAAATGTTTTGCTACATCTCAAAGGAGAGTCTAATACAGGATAATTTCATACAGTATTTAATGTTGTTACAGGGTTCCTTTTCATAACTGAGCCTTTGGAGCTTGTTATGCACCGTAAAATCATTTAGCCACCTGGTTGCAACCTTAGTGCAAAGTAGAAAGGGAAAAGTTGACCTAATAGAAGTAATAGTGGTACTGATAAGAACAGAAGTCATTCTCCCTGCCTCTCAGAGGCCGTGAAGTTCTGCAAGGAAGGGAAATAATAGTAATTTAACCAAAGTTAAATCTGCATAACTCATTTATTACAATTTTGAAAGGCCTGACTTAAGCATTAAAGGAATATTAGCTAAAAACAAACTAAATTCCTAGAGATAACAATCATTGTAGTCCTCTGTGAAACTGAAAATAATGATGACACGAAAAAAATGTGAACATAAAAAAGTAAACGTGTATCCTTAGCCTACTTACTAAGCTGATGGTCAGATCATAGAATGCTTTATTTAATGAAGACATTAAAAATACTTATTTATTTCATCTACATACCCGCAAAGCAAAATAATTTCTGGGGCTACAGTTTCCTTTGTATAAGGCTTAAGCAAGGTATGTATTTCCATTCCCTTTGATCCAAGTAAAGTCTAAGGAAGAGGGCTAGTAAACCTTGAAATTAAGACCTAGAAATATATACACCTCTGCAGATTGATAAAAGTGGGCATTATAGTTATCTCAGTTTTGCTTAAAACAAACCCTAACTTTCAACCTAGGAGGTCAGATAGCAGAAGTGCAGCTGGTTTATATTGCAGATTTAACAAAATGAACATGCAAAGAATTAAAACTTTTACAAATCTGAGAACTTTCTATGCAATCTGCAGAAATTTTTAAGAACATATGTGCTTTTGTCATTTTATACCCAGTCTGGCCCAGGTTTGCACTGCCATAAATTGAGTTTTAATGGGAACAGAAGACTCCAGATCCTTTTGTTAGGAAGAAATAATAAGATTTTAGATGATTGACTTGATTTGCATTCGTAAAAACTGGGTATGAGTTGGCTTAATGAAAATCCTAAAATAATAAAATAAGCATTAGTAATAATATCCTTGTTAAATGAACAAAATGAACACTTGTTAAATGAACAAAATGAACACATATAAAGAAGGTGGTACCAGAAAGTTACTTTAATATTGACCCTATATAGGAAAGAATAATCAAATATTTGCAAGACATGTTATTTTTGTTTTATATATTTAACTTCTACCCCATGCCACAACTGAAGACAGGTTACAAGAACATAGGCTGCTACAAAGGAGGAAACTGCAGAAGCCAATAAATATCATGTAATATTTTGGTATGGAAACTTTCATTTCTTAAAACATTTATAAAAGTTGTTTTTGCTCTGTAGTGACTGTTGTCACAGCCAGCAAAAATAGGCAACATAGATTAATTTAGAAGAAATTGAAAGAAAATATATTCATTAATGTTGCTTTTAAATGGAAATGATCAGATTGAGGAGAATTTTGAGACCATTGACATTTTTCTAATTCTGACTGACTAAAATTTAATCACCATACTTAATAAACATACCCTATTCAAGGTCTTATAATACTAGAATTATAGGGAGGAATAAAATATAATTGACCCAAGTGACATCAGCAAAATGAGTGGAATTAGAAGCCGCAAGCTTTTGTTTCCCCATCAAAACATTAAAAACTGAGTAGCAGCTGTCTGAACAAAACTTTGTTGGAGCTTTGGAAAATGCAAAGGTTTACAACAACCAAAAGAATGCCCAGTCATCTTCAGAATGGTAGGAAAATTTTGTGACGTTTTTACTGGCTCTTGCCCCAACTCCTCCCTGCACTGTGGCAGTCTTGAAGCAGCAGAAGCCCAGTTTCCTCTCTTGGAAAACGGAATAGACTTTTTTTGTTGTTTTTTTTTTGCAAATAATTACTGTGTACATTTTTTTCTGACCCATCTGGGGATACGTGAAGGACTGACCCAAGGTCGCATTTTTTGTTTTGCCTTACTGGAAGGGTGGGCACTGCTTATAAAAGCTGCAAAGAACCACAGGTGTCTGGGGCAAAAGGTGATGAGTAGAAACATAAAATAGAACAACTAAGGCCCAGCGGAGAATCTGGGGTAAGACTTTTGGGAAATTAAGAACAGTTGTTATATATACAGGAGGAGTTTAAAATGCGACATGCATGCCCAGGGAAAACACTTGCCCAGAAAGTTCTAAGAAGACCTAAGCTTTCACCTTGCTGTAGTCCCTAAGCCGAAAAGCAGGCCAAAGTAAGTATTGAAGGATTACCTGGCATGAAGCCAATTTGTATAATCTAGGAAAGCTCCTGGCATTCAAAGGAATTTCTGTCAAAATAGCTGAACATGATATCATAAAAGGAAGAGAGACTTCAGTGATCACACACAAAAGGAATCATCTTTTATAAAAATAGTTTGGAAAACTCCTCTGAAAACAAATGGATGACAGCTTTTAACAATAAAAAACCATCCAGAAAACCATGAGAAAAGGAAAGAATCTCATACCTAGAGCTACCATATTATAATAATAGTGAACGCCCAATTCTCAAGAAAAAAATCATAGGCCATTCAAAGGAATAGGAAAATAATGCCCATTCAAAAGATCAAAATTAATTGACAGACAGACAGTGTCCTAATGAAGGACATTAAACTAGACAAATACGTCTTTAAAACAACTCAAATAGGTCCAAAGAACTAAAGGAAAGCATGAACAAAGAAAGGAAATCATGAAAATGATGATGATAAATGAATAAAATCAGAATATCAACAGAGCTAGGCATTATAAAAAGAAATTCTGGAGGAGAAAAGTATAATGAAATTTTCACTAGAGGGGTTCAGCAGCTGATACGAGCAGGTAGAAAACAGAATCAGCAAACTTGAGATGGGATCATTGAACAATAAATCAAGCCTCCGTTGTGAGAATTAAACAACACAACTAATGGGTAAAGAAGAAATCACAAGGGAAGTTAGAAAAATACAACATACCAAAATTTATAGGACGCAGTAAAAGCACTGCTAAAGGGGAGATGATTTATAGACATACTGCTTACATTAAAAAAAAAAATCACATGTCGGCTGGCCACAGTTGGCTCATGCCTGTAATCCCAGCACTTTGGGAGGCCAAGGTGGGGGGATCATGAAGTCAGGAGATAGATAGGGACCATCCTGGCTAACACAGTGAAACCCCATCTCTACTAAAAATTCAAAAATTATCAGTGTGGTGGCACATGCCCATAGTCCCAGCTACTTGGGAGGCTGAGGCAGGAGAATCGCTTGAACCCAGAAGGGGGAGGTTGCAGTGAGTGGAGATCATGCCACTGCACTCCAACCTGTGTGACAGAGCAAGCCACCATCTCAAAAACAATAACATCTCATGTCATCTGACTTTGCAACACTAAATCCAAAGCTAGCAGATGGAAGGAAATAATAAAGATTAGAACAGATGATATAATAAATTGAATAAAGAATAGAAACATTAGAAAAAAATAAACTACAAGTTCTTTAAAAGACCATAAAGTTGAAAAACCTGTACCTAGATGGACTAAGAAAATGAAGACTCCTCAATTGCTAAAATACATGAAAATGGGGACAGCCCTCTAGATTCTAAAAAAAAAAAAAAGGATTATAAGAACACATTGGACAACCTAGATGAAATCATCAAAATCCTAGAAATGCAAAACCTATCACTGCTGAAATATGAAAAAAATTAAAAATCTGAATAGAACTATAATTAGTAAGGTGATTGAATTAGTAACCAAAATTATTATTCTGGAAAAGAAAGCTCTGGACCTGATGATGATTTTCATTTGTGAATTCTACCAAACAAGAAAAAATAACCCCAGTCCCTCTCAAACCTTTCCCAAAAATTGAAGAGGAAGGATGCTTCCTTAATTCATTCCTAGGCTAGTATTACCCTGATGCTGAAGACAACAAAGATACCACAAGAAAAGATTACAGACTAATATTCCTTATGAGCACTGATTCAACAATTGTCAATACTAGGAAACAGAATTTAGCAGCATATTACAAGGATTACACAACATGACCAAATGAAATCAATTCTTGGAATGCAAGGATGGTTCAACATACAAAAATCGGTATAATATGCCACATTAACAGAATGAAGGGAAAACAACCAGATGATTATCTCAATTGATGCAGACAAAGCATCTGACAAAATCTAGCAGCCTCTTGTGATGAAAAACACTCAACAAATGAGGGATAAAAGGAAACTACCTCAACATAACAAAAGCCAGATATGAAAAGCCCACAGTAGATGTCATACTCAGTGGTGAAAGACTGAAAGCTTTTCCTTTAAGATCAAGCAACAATGCTCACTTTCACCATTCCTATCTAACACAGTACTGGAAGTTCTAGCCTGAGCTAGAAAAATAAAAGACATCCAAGCTGGAAAGTAAGAAGTAAAATCCTATCTGTTGACGGATGGTATGATCTTTAGACAACCCTAAATATTTCACACCCCAAAAAAAAAAAAAAAAAAAAACAGGCCAGGTGTGATGACTCATACCTGTAATCCCAGCACTTTGGGAGGCTGAGGTGGGCAGATCATGAAGTCAGGAGATCGAGACCATCCTGGCTAATACTGTGAAACCCCGTCTCTACTAAAAATACAAAAAAATAAAATTAGCTGGGCATGGTGACACTTGCCTGTAGTCCCAGCTACTCAGGGGGCCGAGGGAGGAGAACCGCTTTAACCGGGAGGCGGAGGTTGCAGTGAGCTGAAATCATGCCACTGCACTCCAGCCTAGGTGACAGAGCAAGACTCTCTCAAAAGCAAAAAAAAATGTTAGAGTTAATTAATTCAGCAAGGTAGCAGGATACAAAGTCAAAACACACAAAACTCAGTTGCATTCCTGTACACTAACAACAACAATCTGAGAAGGAAATAACAAGAACAGTTCCATTTATCATAGCATCAAAAAGAATGAAAATACACTGAAATTAGCTTACCCAGGGTGGTGAATGGCTTGTACAATGAAAACTGTAGAACACTGCTTAAATAAAGACATAAATAAATGGAAACACATCTCATATTCATGGATTGGAAAATAGAATATTGTTAACATGTCAACACTATCCAAAGTGATTTACAGATTCACTGCAATCTCTATCAATCAGAATTCTAGGATTTTTTTTTTTTTTTTGCAGAAATAGAAAAACTCATCTTGAAGTTCATATGGAATCTGAAGGGATCTCAAATAGCCAAATCAGTCTTGAGAAAGAACAAGTTGGAAGATTTATACCTCCAGATTTTAAAACTTACTATAATGCTACCGTAATCAAAACAATGTGATTCTAGCATAAAGACAGACCAATGGGATAGACTGGAGACCCTAGAAATAAACCCTCTCATATGTAGCTAAACGATTTTTGACAAAGGTGCCAAGACTATTCAAAGGGTAGTCTTTTCAACAAATGGTGATGGGAACGCTGGAAAACCACATGGCTAAAGAATGAAGTTGCAACCTTAACGTGCAAAAATTAACTCAAAATGGATCAAAGACCTAAATGTGAGAGCGAAAACCATAAAACTCTCAGGATGTAGCAGTGATATTTTGGATATGACACCAAATTCAGGCAACCAAAGAAAAAATAGGCAAATTGGACTTAAGTTAAAAATTTTAAATTTTGTGCATCAAAGTACACTATCAACAGAGTAAAAAGATTACCTATGGAGTGGGAGAAAATACATGCAATTCACATACCTAATAAGGACTTCACATCCAGAATACATACAAAACTCCTAAAATGCAACAACAGTGTAAAAACTTGATTTTAAAAATGGCAAAAGATTTGGATAGATCTCCACAGAAGACATGCAGATGGCCAATGAGCACATGAAAAAATGCTTAATATCACTAAACAGTAAGGAAATGCAAATCAGAACCACAATGAGATACTACTTCATACCCATTGGGATAGCTGTTATTAAAAAAAAAAAGTGTTGGCAAGAATGTGGAGAAATTGGAACTCTTATTACTGGTGGAAATATACAGTGGTGTAGCTCCTGTAGAAAACAGTATGATGATTTTCCAATAAAATATAGAATTGTCATTTGATTCAGCAATTGCCTTTCTGGGTATATACACAAAGTAATTGAAAGCAGGGGCTTGAGGGTATATTTGTATACCAATGTTCATTGCAGCATTATTCACAGTAGTCAAAAGGTAGAAACAACCCAAATGTCTAACAGATGAATGGATAGACAAAATGTGTTATATCCACACAATGGAGTATTATTCAGCCATACAAAGGAAATTCTGCTACATGGATGAACAAGACACCAAGTGAAGTAAATCACAAAAGGACAATACTTTATGAATCCACTTATGTGAGGTGCCTAGAGTAGTGAGATTCATACAGACAAAGTAGAACAAAGGTTACTTTTTTGTCACTGGGAACAGGAGGGAATGGGAATTTATTGTTTAAGGGACACAGATTAATGTGGGATCATGAAAAATTTCCAGAGGTGCATAGTGATGATTGGTACATACAATGAATGTACTTAATGCCTCTAAACTGTACACTTCAAAATGGTTAAAATTTAAATCTTATGTATATTTTGCCAAAGTAAATGTTTAAGCCACCCCAAAGAGATCATATGGCCTAGCTATTTAAAAAAGAGGGGTTGGAGTATTTACTCACAAGACACAGAAGAACTTAAGTGTATATTGTTAAGTGAAAGAAGTCAGTCTGAAAGGCTACATACTATATGATTTCAAATGTATGACATTCTGGAGAAAGTAAAGACATTAGTGGTTGCCAGAGGTTCAGTGGCAGAGAGGGAGGGGTAAATACATGGAGTAGAGATTTTTAGGGCGGTGGAACTACTGTATACAATACAATAATAGTGGATACATGGCCGGGCGTGGTGGCTCATGCCTGTAATCCCAGCACTTTGGGAGGCTAAGGCGAGTGGATCACCTGAGGTCAGGAGATCCTGGCTAACGTGGTGAAACCCTGTCTCTACTAAAAATACAAAAAATTAGTTGGGTGTGGTGGCATGCGTCTGTAATCCCAGCTACTCAGAAGGCTGAGGCAGAAGAATCACTTGAACCTGGGAGGTGGAGGTTGCAGTGAGCCAAGATCGCACCACTGTACCCCAGCCTGGGCAACAGAGCAAGACTCCACCTCAAAAAAATAATAGGCAGTGGATCCATGACATTATATATTGCTCAAAATCCATAAAGCCATACAACAAAAAGAGGACTCTTCATGTAAACTATAGGCTTCCACTACCCTGGGTGACAGTGAGACCTTGTCTCAAAAAGTAAAAATGTGCCAATATTGGTTAAACAAATATACCACACTAGTGCAAGATGTTAATAATAAAGGACTGGGGCCAGGCATTTCATCAGTATTGAAAGAATGATACAGAGGTATCCATCAGTCAGTGCCTTTTTTTTTTTTTTTTTTTAAGGCGGAATCTTGCCCTGTCACTCAGGCTAGAGTGCAGCGGTGCAATCTTGGCTCACTGCAACCTCTGCCTCCCAGGTTTAAGCCATTCTGCGTCAGCCTTCCAAGTAGCTGGGATTACAGGCACTTGCCACCATGACCAGCTAATTTTGTAATTTTAGTAGAGACGAGGTTTCATCATTTTGGCCAGGCTGGTCTCGAACTCCTGACCTCGTGATCCACCCGCCTCAGCCTCCCAAAGTGCTGGGATTACAGGCGTGAGCCACCATGCCCAGCCAGTCAGTGCTTTTTTCTAATTGCCAGGTGAAATGTCTTCTCAGTGTTTTCATCTGTACTTGCAGCTTCTCAGATACATTAACAGAGCAAGAATGAGGTGGTTTTGAAGGCCACTAAGGCAGCTACTCCTTGCGCTTAAAGGATTTTCATCCTTTTTCATAAGATCTTCATATATCCCTTAGGGTTTCTCTCTAGGTGTGTGAACATTTGTCTCTGGTTGCTTCAGCACATGAGCTTTCCGGGGAGAGTCATGTTGAGCAAATGTGACTTCCAAATTATATTGGTATCACCTACTTAGCAGTTGCCGATGGACTGACGCAATTACAAAAGCACACACGCCTTGCAGCAGAGTGGATTATGACAGGTACATGATATGACAGGTTACACAAGTGTTTCATTTAGGAAATAAAGGATTAAATTTTTAATTCTTTTACCTAATGGTGTTTCATTTTCTCCTTTGTAAAATAAAAGCAATGATTTGGTTCACTTTGATGTTTCTTCAGTGTTCTCCATGATCTATGAAAAATAAGAATTAAGATGCTTTCTCCATTGCAATTTTTCTTTATATGCACACCTACCTACATGTCTTTCTCATCTTATTCACGTATATAAGCCAACCCCTTCTGTTTGTCATAGGATGTGTTGAGGTAAACTAACCTAGAATATCGAAAATTTCCAGCACCCTGTCCTACAAGACTCCTCAGAACGCTGGATTCCCCATTCAAGTCTCATAAGTTCCCCATGCGCTCACCCCTCTACCCCAACACCACTATCAGCACCGCCTTTGCTCAATGCCTCTTTTACCCAAAGTTCTAACAAGGCTGGTGACCTTTCTGAGATATTACAAGTTAGAAAAGGGTGGTTGAGGGGAAAAGATTGCTAGAGAAAGCCACTTTAACAGCAATGACAATAGTAATAGATGGCTAGAAAATACCAAGGAAACATAAGGACTAATAAAACCTGTGGCTAATTGGGACTATTGAGACACAAATTCTCTCTGTAGCCAGCAAATCCTGAGACTATCCCATATCTGTGGAAGCGGAAGTGCAGTAAGAAAAACATGGGTTTAACATCCCCAAACCTGTTTTCTCATTGTAAAGTGAGAATAATGCCACCTACCCCATGCAGTTGTTAAGATATATGGGGGTTAAAATACTTGAAATATTAACCATAGTACCTGGCACACATAGGCATGTGATGTGCACGATTAATATCGTTACACTGCTTTCTTTCTATTTGGAGAATTGTGTTGTCAGCTTTAGGGCATTACTGTAATATGGACGATGTATAACAGCAGTATAAATGCATTCTAAGACTTCAGGCTGTGGATTTATGCTAGGAATAAATTGGAAAGATTACCTGGGGAGGATTACATTCCAGAAGCACACAAGGCGACATGAATAAACCTACCAATGAAATAAGGCTTGATGGTGTGGTGGTGGGAGGACATCCTTGGTAAAGGAAGGTCATTAATAAGTTTTAAAATATGACGTACCTTTATGCTATGATTTTCATAATGAGCTAACATTTTTAAGCAACTCCCAGTCTTCATCATATCAACTGTCCTCATCAGATAATCTAACTTTATTTCCATGACACATATCACATTTAGTAAAAGGTGTGTGTATGTGTGTGTGTGTGTGTGTGTGTGTGTGTGTGTGTGTGGGGCGAGGGGTGGTTGTTTGCTTATAGTTAGGGCCTTGCATTTATTGACAGATTGTTCAATCCTTGAAAAAAATGTTTGGTCAAATGAGCTAATTTTGTGAGCTAAGCCTAATACCTTATCCCATTTTTTAACCTTTGTTATGATGTCTTTTTCTATTAAAAAAAATAGTAATTTAATACTTGAGTTCCAAAACTCTCCAGTTAACCAGAGCATACGTATATGTTTGGAGAGGCTGCACAGCCACATACACACACACACACATACACACATACATATATATGTAGTACACACACACACATATATATATGTAGTACATACATATATAATATACACAAATATGTCTTTATAAACAGAAAGGAGTCAAGCTATTTTATATGTGTGTGGTTTCTAAAAAAATAAGTCTTTACCATACCATTGAACATTCTAGGGAAAATAAAAAAATCAAGAGGCAAACCTTTTGGGGAAAATGCTGTTGATGAATTACAAGCATGGATACTTGTGCATTCAAGACCTAATGGCAGGATACTATTTCCAAACTTGTTTCTATCAGATTTGGCCCCTAGCGTTTCCAGTTAACACCATGATCATTTAAAATCTTTCCATTCTCTGAGAATTTTTCTTTCTTTCATTTCTTTTTTTTTTTTTTTAGACATAATCTCACTCTGTTCTCCAGGCTGGAGTGCAGTGGCACAATCTTGGCTCACTGCAACCTCTGCCTCCTGGGTTCAAGTGATTCTCCTGCCTTAGCCTCCAGGGTAGGTAGCTGGGATTACAGGTGCCCGCTACCATGCCCAGCTAATTTTTGTATTT
>CAUYLG010003002.1:0-31794 GCA_963573385.1 Cacajao melanocephalus
CCCACAGAACTGGACCTTCCCTGTTCAGCTGTGCTTACTGTGAAACTCTCAGTCCTTGGTGCTTCCAATTGCTGTTCTCCTTGTGGGGATGGGACCAGCCGAGCCGGACTCAAAGGGCCCCCTGTCCCGTATACTCTGCACCGAGAAGCGCTGTGCCGGGGCGCCGGCAAAATAGCCGCGCAGGCCAAAAAAGTCACGCTGGCGACCCGTGTGGCTCCTCTGCCAGGAATCTCCCAGTCTGTGGGCAAGAAAAATTCATCTGAAAGTGCGGCGTCCACTCGCTCTCTGCGCTTTCACTGGGAGCTACAATCCTGAGCTGTTGTTAATCAGCCATCTTGGATCTCTCTCCCGCTTCTTTATTCTTAAAGGATATTTTCACTTGTAAAATTCTGGGTTGGCAGTTTTGTTCTTTCAGTACTTTAAAGATGTTGTTTCCTGTCTTCTAGCCTTCATGTTTTCTGATAGGAGAAAGCTTGTGTCCATTCAATTCTTTCTTCCACTGTATGTAATGTTTCTTATTCTCTTTTGCTTTTGAAATTTTTTCTTTGCCTTTAGTTTTCAATAATTTGGTGTGTCTAGGCATGGCTTTCTTCATATTTATGCTGTTTGGGGATTTGGACTTCTTAGATTTATAAATTCATAACTTTATCTAATTTGGTAAAACTAGGTAAAGATATGAATTTATATATATTTAATAGTGAGATGCAAGTTTTATATATTTATAGACATTATTTCTTTGAATATATGTATGTGTGTATGTATACACACATACATATATTCAAAGATTCAAAGAAATAATGTAATAGTGAGATTCATGTCTCATAATTCTCCTTCTGAGACTCTAATTATCCCTTTGATATTGTCCCACAGAATTGAGGCTTTTAAAATTTATTTTATAATTTTTTTCTGTTTGTCAGAATTGATAATTTATTTTAATCTATTATGTAGACAGATTCCTTCATTTGTCATCTTAATTCTGCTATGAAGCTGAATTTTAAATTTTCACCTGTAATATTTTTTGAGTTCTAAAATTTCCATTTGTTTTCATTAGCTTGCCTGTTCCTGTGCTATTTTCTATCCATTAGTTCATTATATGAATATGTTCATTTTCCTCATTGAGCATAATTATAACAGTTTCTTTAAGTCTTTGTAATAATTCCAATATCTGGATTATCTCAGAGTTGGGTTCTTTTGATTGACTTTCTTTGAGATTTGGTAACATTTTTCTGATCTGTGAATGTTGACTAATTTTGGATTGCATCTTGGACAACTGAGACTCTGTAATCTGCTATAAAGTATATTCTAAAGAGTATTAATATTTACTGACCAGCATATGCCTCTGAAGAAAGAGCCCAAGAGTGGGGAGATAATTACCAGAAAGGATTAGAGGGAAAAGTGTCTGATGCTCAGGTGGGGCTTGGTACCTCAGGTAGGACACACTGCATTGTCCTATTAGCCATAATGGAAAACCTCATAATACATAAGCAATGAAGAGAGTACTCAAAATGATCTTGCCTCATTATTGAGAAATAATTAGCCCTAGACTGAAACTGTTCTGCTCTCATTTGTCAAATCTTAAAATCAAGATATATAAAGGATGTCTCAAAGCAAAATATTTATAGAAATACTACATATCTAGTTCTATAAGGTAAAATTATAATGTCTGGCATCTAACCAAATATTACCAGGCATACAAAGAAGCAGAAAAATATGATCCATATTGAGGAGAAAAACAAATCAATTAAAACCATCCTGGAATTGACACAGATATTCAAATTAGCTGACAAGAACATTTTAAATGTTTTATATAATGATATTCCATACAGTTAAAAAATTTAAGTACAGATATGGAATATATTAAAATATTGAAATTAAACTTTTAGAAATAAGTACAATGCCTCATATATGTGTGTATATGTGTGCGCATGTGTGCACTCACAGACATATACATATATGGGCACTGGAAAAAGGGTGCAAAAAAAGAAACAATTTACAACAGTCACAAATAAAATACTTAGGAATAAAATCAATCAAGGAGGTTAAGGACATGTACCTTGAAAACTCTAAACATTGATTGAAGAAATTGAAGAGGACATAATTAAATGGAAACATATTCTGTGTTCATAGATGAGAAGAACTAACATTGTTAAAATATGCATACTACCCCAAGTGATCTGTAGATATAATATAATAATATTTTTCATGAAAATGGAAAAAAAATTCTAAAATTTGTATGAAACAATAGACCCCAAATAGCCAAAGTAACCTTGAGTAGGAAGAGCAAAGCAAAGAATCACCTTAACTTATTTTAATATATACTAAGATAGAGTAATCAAACAGCATGCTACTGGCATAAAAATAGACATATATACCAATGAAATAAAATAGACAGCCCAGAAATAAATCCACATGTAACAACCAAATGATTTTCAACAAAGTTGCCAAGAACATACAATGAGAAAAGGACAGTCTTTTAAATAAATGATTTTGGGGAACTGGATATTCACATTCAGAAGAATGAAATTAGACTTTTATCTCATACCATATACAAAAGTCAACTCAAAATAGATTAAATACTTAAATGTAAACTTGTGACAATAAAATTACTAGAAAAAATAGAAAAAAAAAGATTTGTGATATTGATCTAGGCAATGATTTTTTGGATATGATCTCACGCACAAGCCATAAGAGCAAAAATAGACAAATGAGATTGCACCAAATTTAAAAGTTTCTGTAGAACCAAGGAAACAATCAACAGAGTGAAGAGACAATCCACAGAATGAAGAGACAATCACTTGAATGAGACAAACTATCGGCAAATCATACACTTGATAAGGGGTTAGTATTTAAAATATATAAGAAAGTCATAGCCAGAAAACACATAACCTGATTTAAAAATGGACAAAAGACCTGGCTAGACATTTCTTCAAAGAAGACATACAAATGGCTAACAGGTAGATGAAAAAACTCTCAGCATCACTAATTATCACAGAAATGGAAATGAAAACCACAAGATATCACTTCACACCTGTTATATTAAAAACTATTATAAAAAGATGAAAGATCACAGTGTTGGCAAAGATGTGGAGAACAGGAAACCACTGTATCTTGTTGGTGGGAATGTAAATTAGTATAGGCATTACTGAGAACACAATTTCAAAAATTATACTTAAATTAATTTTTAAAATTTGATTTAAAAAATTAAAAATAGTACTATGATATGATCCAGCAATCCCATAACTGAGCAAATATACCAAGGAAATGAAATCAGTATGTTGAAGAGGTATTTGCACTCTGATGTTCCTAGCATTATTTGCAATAGCCAAGATATGGAATCATCTTAAGTGTCCAACAAATAAATGGAGAAAGTGTCATATATGTGTATATATATGTATAATATATATACACACATATAATATTGTGTATATATTATATATGGTATGTATAATATATCTGTGTTATATACATGTATACAATGGAATGCTATTCAGGCATAAAAAAGAAAATCATGCCATTTGTGACAATATAGGTAAACCTTATGTCATAGACAAAGGACATTATGTTAAGTAAATAAACCTGACACAGAAAAACAAATGTTGCATGATCTCATTCATATGTGGAATTTTTAAAAGTTGAACTCACAGAGCTAGAGAATGGAATGGTGGTTCCCAAGGACTGAGGGCTAGGGGTGGGACTTGGGTAGATGTTGGTCAAAGGATACACAGTTTCAGTTAGGATGAATAAGTCCAATAAATCTATTATACATGTTGACTATATTAATGACAGTGTATTACATTCTTGAAAATTGCTAAGACAGTAGATTTTAAGTGTTCTCACTACAAAACATAAGTATATGAGCTAATGCATATGTTATTTAACTCAATTTACCTGATACTTGAGGATGTTCCAGGTATCAAGGGAATAACACTATTGTGGCACTTAAGAAATACTGAACTTAGCTCACTGAAGTCATAATTATAGACAGTTCAACAGCTAAAATTCTTAAATGACATGGAAATATGCAGCCATCCCATGAGTTGTCTCCAGCAAAAGAATAGCTCTCACTTCTTGGGTAAGTTGATCCATAATCTATTGCTCTACAGATGACTTTCTTATAATGTCTCTAGTTTAAGCACCATTGTTATCACCCAGTACTGGACACGCATCTTGAGTACATGCAAGAATGTGCTCCAAACATTTTTGCCATTGGTTTGCCAATGGATAGCTACTATTGACAGAGACACAAATTATGGTCCATTTAGTTGAGATCCTAAGTTATAGTGTGAAATCTCAAATTAAAAAGCATAGTCACCTACAGAAAAAAACTAATGTGACTGATTTTCTCAACTGCAGGTTGAGGCCTGGCAGGCATTTAATCTTCATTATATAAAAAAGTACAGTTGTTTATCTTCATGGCTAATTTAGTAAGAGGAGGAAAGCTAATAAACTTTTGAGATTCATGGATATTTAGGGCTTATATATTCATGGATATAAGGTGGCTTGATCTCTGAGACCATTTTTCTGTGTTTGAATCTTGACTGCCATTTATTAGCCATATGATCCTGGTTATTTTACCTCCTTACTTATCAAATAGATCTAATGCTATCAATCTTAGAGAGTTGTGAGGATTGAATGAGTTAATACATAAATGTACTTAGAAGAATGCTTGATTCACAGTTAGCATTTAATAAATATTAACTATTATTATTGCTGTTGCTATTATTATCACGAGATAAGCTTAGGAAATGTTTTGAGATTTTCCTACAACCATCCATAACTGCTGATTTTTCACAAATCATAAAGTTTATGAAAATAAATCTTCATATTTCATGTACATGTATATATTCCACACATATATTTTAGTATTTATTTCTACATCTATGACTTTATTCATCTATAGTTTCCTTTTCCCAGAATTATTTTTAAAGGTCTTTGAAAGAAGGAACAGACTGTGTTTTATGAATATATTCAAAGTGTGTGGAACATAGGTGTTTAGTACATAGTTATTGAATAAAATTGAATTCAATTGAAAAGGAGAAGACAAACTGTTTTGAGTCAATTTTTCCCCTGCTATAAACAGCCAGCTGAGGTATGGAGCACAGAATATGAACTTGGAAACAGAAGTTCGATTTTGGGCCTTTTGTTTATGACCTCTGTGTCACTGTGCCCATCATTTAATAGCTTTGAGCTCCAGTTTCCTCATCTTATCAGCGGGGAACTAACACCCATTACACTCATAATAAGAATTTAAATTAAAAATAAATAAAGCCACTCACATGTTAGATATGATTATTTTTATTTTGTTACCGCCTTTTATTCTTTATTTTGAATTCCAATTTTCTGGGAGATGTAAGCTTTTAAATACTTTTCTATTTCCAGGGCCAATTAAATAACCTCTCAGTCTGAGTTACTTTCTTCTCTTCCGTTGCCTGCTCAGTCAGTTTCCTGCTACTTCCTAGACTTAACCTTCCAAACATGACTCAAGGCAGATAAGATCAACCATGTTTAGATCTTACATTTCTCTGTTACCTAATTTTATATCTTGCTTTTTGAAAACAGCAAAACCCAAAGACACAGGAGCAATAATTCTGCCGTTATTACTTTATGTAGATCCTGCCTTACCTCTTTCATAGTACTTCCTTGTCCAGCCTAAGGCAGTTCTACCTCACTTCATTTTAATCTGGATACTACATGTGGAATGAAAGACACATTCTGAGTAACATCTGGCCCCTCTACAAAAAGAACAAATAAACTATATCTAGCCAGTTACAAATGCCACACAAAAGAACAAGATCTTTCTCAGGCACTGTTTTTTCTGAAATTCTCTAATTTGGTTTTTATTGCACATTATTTTTCTCAATTGTAATTCATTTGAGCCTTTCCTACTATGAAAAGATCAACTGTCATGACCTGCATTTTTTTCTTAACGCTGAAGCATGGAAAAACTCAGGGATGCTAGACTTCTGCATTGAAACTTGGAACAACAACAACAAAAAACCAACACACAAAACAACTATCTTACTCTTCTTATATATTGTAAATCACTTCTTTATTTTGTAACAAAGTGCTTTTTCATGATTCATTTTGAAACTGACTCATATAACTGTTGCTATCCTGACATTACCTGATAATTTTTTTGTCCATGTATTTTAAAATATTGTCAACTTGCTTGCAAACTGGTTCGAAAGTCTGCAGGGCAAACACAAGAGCTGGCCCTGCAAACTCTTATGCAGTGGACATGATGAATTTCTTACACCAGTAGTTCTGACAGAGAAAGAGTGTCCCCCACCTCTTTTTTTTTTTTTAAGTAACCTAAGTGCATACTGAATTTATGGCCACCAGAAGGCTCATCCTGATGGGTCAATAACTCTCCTGGAAACTTAGTGCAAGTGATTTTCTAGACCTTTATTTTAGGAAGTAACTCAATTTAGATTTCTTCAGTAAGGTGCATTCTGATTAGGGTATTGGAATGGAATCTTATCCTAGATACAAGTCAGAGGTATCAATGAATGTCATCCCCGATTTCGTTTTAGAAATAAAATAAATTATTTGGCATTGTGTATACACAGCAATAAATAGTATGTTTCTAAATACCAAGGCCAGCATTAAGCAGAACTTTGCATTTTTACGTTTTTAATAAATGAATGTTTTTGAAAAGATGGCAAATTCTTGATGACTGGGCTTCATTTTAAGTCAGTAAATATACTGTGACACTATATAAAATTTCAATAAGTTTTTCCGAGATATCATCATTTGCCCTAGGGTGTAAGGTTTGCTCTCTATGAGCTTGAATACTGAAATTGGATTTTTAAGTTGATATATGGTCTATGAAGAAAGGGTTAATTACTTTTTAAAATATCCTTTCAAGTGACGAGTTGGAGAAAATATCTTTAAGTAATTTTTTAAGAACAATTTTATTTGTGTAAATGGGTACTAGTGTAATTTTGTGACATGGTTAGATTGTGCAGTGGTGAAGTCAGGGCTTTCAGGGTATCCATCACCCAAATCTACAGGGTACCCATTAGGGTATTCATATATGACATTTTATAAACATCCTAGAAATAGAATTCTTTCCCTTGAAAGAGTTTTGAAAAATGTTTGTTCGTTTGTTTTTTAAATCATAATATACATTTTTTTTTTGCACCATGGCAACTGATGTACAAAGGTTTATTTTAGAGATGGAGTCTCATTCTGTTACCAAGCTAGAGTGCAGTGGTGCATTGATAGTTCTGGGAAGCCTTGAACTTCTGGGCTAAAGTGATCCTCCTGCCTCAGCCTCCTGAGTAGCTAGGACTATAGGCATGCACCACTACACTGAGCTAATTAAAAAAAAAATTATATAGAGAGGGTCTTGCTATGTTGCCCAGGCTGGTCTTGAACTTCTGGACTCAAGCAACCCTCCCGCCTTGGCCTCCCAAAACTTTGGGATTAAAGGTGTAAGCACCTGGCCTGATTTGAAAATTTTAATATAGACCCAAATAAAAGCTTTTAAATGGCTTGACATGTCAAAAGGGGATTTGAAGAAATTGTTCTGTGATTAATTTATGTGGCATTTGAAGGAGGACATTTAACTTTGATTGCCTCTGCAGTTAGTCAAAATGACCTGATCAGCTTACGTGACTTTCTGCCTTTCAGATCTCCCCACCTGCTATCACTGTTATTAGATGTTTCACCCAGAATGTCCTCCCATATCATAATGGCAAGGCAAGGCATTACCAGGGATGCTCTCTTTTGAACTTTTTATTGTTATTATTATTTCATCAAATAAAACTTTGAAGATTACTTTAATAAAAAGCAGTGATTTTTAAATGTATTTTAAGATAGTCTTTGAAATTCTTGAAGATGGTAGAATTCAGATTCAGATATGTGGCAATTTGTAGATCAGTTTACAATGATACGTTTTTATGGTGATATCTGGGATCAGAGCTGGGTTATAGACCAGATTCTCAAGATGAAGCTGTGAACTGAATCAACATCTGGTATCTAGGGGATTGTCAATTACTTTTAGTCAAGCACTCTTGGATAATTGCAAAATAAATATATCACCTGGTACCCCCATATGCTCAGGGTCCCCTAGCTCTGAGTTGATGCCATTCTTTCTAATGAGGTTTGAGCTTTTTACCAATTAATTGTCAGGCAATCCTTTTTAAGATACTGAAGACAACAGCATCTTTTGCAACCTTATCTGAGACAGTTATTTTATGAAGAGACCATGGCATTCATATCACATTAGCTTCTAGTTATTGCAAGGAACATTGGAAAGATATGTGAAAGCCTTTGTTAAATATAAAGTTTCATAAAAATACAAGACACAAGGGTCTTTGTTATAATTTGACAGGCTGTGGTTAATATTTAATTTCAGTTACTTATGGAAGCATGGAAGCCACCTGCCTGGTCTGGAGCCCATGAGCTATTATCCACTTGGATCTGTCCCAAGGCTAGGCCTGCAAGGCAGGAAGAAAGGAGGGAATAGACGCTGTTCTGGCTGAAAGATAGCAGCACAACCTCTCTCCTGCAGCATGACTGAATGCGCTGCCACGCAGGACCTACTCAGATGCATTGTGCTATTTATTTACTGGTTGATGAATTTGTAAGCTAAATAATTCCTTCTTTTTAAAATAAACTTCTAATTTTTTAAAACTTTCCATTTCTCTGTCAAGATTCTCCATTCTGCCATATTTTTTTCCCCTATAAACACTTAACATATTTGTCACAGCTGTTTTAAAGTCCTAATCTGCTAATATAAACAGCTGGGCCACTTATAGGGTAGCTTCTATTGGTATTCCTTTTCTCTTGATTATGGGTCAGATTTTCCTGCTGCTTTGCATATGTCCTGTATTATTTGACTGTGTATGGGACATGATGATTGATATGTTGTAGAAAGCCTGGATTTTGTTTCTTCCTCTAAAGGTGTTATGTTTTGTTCTTTTGGGCTGTTAAATTATTGACTAAACATCTTGAGCTGTGGATAGATGGTTTTAGGCTGGTGTAGCGTGGGCTACTTTCTGTTTTGTCCTTAGTCCTAGAAAGCGTAGTCTTTAACACTGGCTTTCTTTCTAAGATGTGGTCCTTGTGGGGTTTTGTTGGAAAGCCTCATGACTTCATCAGGCTCCTCTAACTTGATAAGACATAAAAAAACTATGCATCCCCTGAACTGGGTGGCTGGTGAAATTTCTGCCTTTCAGCTGTTGCTTTCTTCTGAGTCATGGGTCATATTCTTATACATAAACAGTTTAATAGCCAACCAATAATTTGAATAAAATTTTAATGCAGATTTTGTTCTTCCCTTTCTGTGAATTCCTTTTCTAGAATTTTCCTGACAACCCAGTGTATTTTTTTAGTAGCCCATTAAGGCTCCCTTCCCTTCTTTCATATAGTATATCTTCTCTTGTGTATGCTTTCTTTTGTTTTTCCTTCAGTGCATTGAAACATTTTTTTAGAAACTATTTTGCCCAGAGTTTATATTAATTATCAGTGGAAGAGTTAGTCTGAAATAAGCTATTCTGCCATTACCATAAGAGAAATGTAAACATTAACAAATTACATTATATATACACTTGCACAAAGTAAACAGATGCATGTAAACACCATCCACACAGCACTTATATATTTTTCTAAATTGTATTAGCTAACATTCACTAAGTGCATACTTTGTGCTAGATAGTGTGTATGGAGCTTTATAATTAGCGAATTATGTTTTTAAAAGTTAACACACATTTATAGTAGAAAAATAAGTAAAAAGCATCTCTATGTATTAGTCAAGCAACTTCAATAATCAGTAACACATAGCTGACCTTGTTTCCCCTATTCCTGCTCTCACTTCTATCCCATTACATTATTTTTAAGGAAATTCAAGACTACATATCATTTTATTCGCAAATACTTCAGTATGAGTCTTTAAAAGATAAGTGATTCCATTTTATTTTTAACATAAGCAAAATAGTATCAGAATCAAAAATACGGTAATCCTTTAATGTTGTCCATATTTAATATTCAATTTTCCCTAATTTTCTGTTCTTTTGACAGTATTTCCCCCTCCACATCTCATGTTCTGATCCATAGCTTATCCTTCCCTTTTATTTTCCTTACAAGTTATTTGTGGAAGAAACTTGCTCGTTCATTTCATAGATTTTTCCCACATTTTGGATTTTGCTGATAGCATTCTATAGTGGCAGGTAACACATTTCTCTGTTCTCATGTATCTTATAGATAGAAAGACATACGAGGGTGAGCAGATTCAGGTTAAATGTTTAGCACACTATTTCATGTTATGTGCTCTCTTTTGCATCATGTCAGGGGGCCCATACTGTCTCATTGTCTCTAGCTTTGTGATATTAAAATGGATAAGTAGGATCAGGTGTTGGCAGTCCAATTCATATATTGTAGAGCCTCTCAATGGCTTTTGATCCATTGTTTCAGCAACCATTAACAGTCATTGCCTAGGGGTTACTTAATTCATCCATGCTTCATTTATTCTTTGTTCATTTATTGAACATACATATTTCCCAAACACTGCTAAGCACCAGTGGCACAATGAAGTATAAATGGTCCTTGCATATGAGCACCTTACATGTGTCTCTTGGCCCATACCATAGCCATGTCTTTACATGAAGCTAAACTTTTTTATAGCCACAGACTTTTTGAGACTAGGAAATAATACATAATATTTTGGGCACTTAGGATTAGGAATTAGGTTTAAATTTCTATAAAGATATCATTATTCAGTATTAGATGAACTGGGTTTGAGTTCCTGCTTAGGGGACACTGAATCATCCATATATTGTGGAACTAGAATTGCAACCAACAGTTTTGCCTGAGTTATTTTGTGATGAAATACTGCAATGCACAAAATCCATTTGGTATTCACATTACACTTTCTACTACCACAAATCTGTTCTCAATTTGGCATATGTTTAGCTTCTAGAGAAGTTTTTATTTTAGTTGCTTTTACACAGATTAAATATTTATTGAACATAGTTTCTTTATTATTTATTCTACAATCATTTCAAAATTTACTATATAATATTTATGTACTTAAAAATATTTTAAATTTTATTTTAGGATTGGGGTGCCTGTGCAGGTTTGTTATATGGGTAAACTTGTGAGGTAGGGGTTTGGCATACAGATTATTTTGTTACCTGGGTAAGAATTTATGCATTTTAAATAAGAGGTTTTGTTTGGTTAATGTGACTAATACAAAGTTTTCACAAATATCTTCTTGAAGCTCATTTTGGCTTTCTGAGATTTAACATTTATGTTAAATGTTGAATCAAGGGTCACATAGAACAATAAGTGTTCTAGGAAGCCACAGTTTGTGTACTTCTTAGAATATCTTATAGGGCTTTGCATGCAGATTTCAGCAGATGCATGAAATATCCACTATATATGGCAGTGTCCTGGGTACACTGAAGAATGATAGAAAAAAATTCTGTCTCTTCATGGAACTTACATTCCAGTGCCTCATTCTGTCATTGTGTTTATTGCAAACTGAAATTCGACAGGTGAATGTTCTCTTCCCTAAAGCTCCAGATATTCTCTGATCTCATGATATACTAATGATAAATGATTTTTATAACACACTTTATAATATACAAAAAGGGAAAATGGAAATTAATCTGCACAGAGTTATACAAACATGAACCAGTTAACATGGTATATTTGGAAACTTTAAACTCTTTAGTATATCTAGATTAATGCATAGGCTTGGCCTGGTGGCAAGAAATGAATTTGAAGTCATAGAAAACCTTGACTGTTTCTCAAAAGACTTCGGAGACAAAAATAATTTGACCCCTTTTATTAAAAAAAAACTTTATTATTTTTTCTTCTAATCTAAAAAGACTAACTGCTAGTACAATCTGCAGGAGAGTATAAAGTCCCCACTCTGAGAGGGCCAGTATCCAATCCAGCCCATGACATGTGGCTGCTACCATGACAGACACTTCCCCAGATCTTGCTGTATCCAGGATGGTGCTCTCCAGCCCCCACTTAGACTACCCAGCCAGGGGCTAGAACTCTTCAGATTTGCCCTCCACTCCACTCATGCTTCTCTCATGGCCAACAGAACAATGAAGGTGTGTTACTTTGGTCAAGGCAATCAGTCTTTCTGATACTCAGTTTGAAGAGAACATAAGAAATACACTTGGATTATTCCTGCCCACTGGGTTCTGGTGGGTCTCTACTGCTCCATCTCCTCTGCTTGGTGAGGACAGGTGGCTCTGCCGTAGCTCTGTTGACCTGTGACCTGCAGGTATGGGGAGATCCATAAGGAGGATTCCAGGACATCCCAGAATCCAGGAAATGGAGTTCCATCAATTTATATTAAAATACTGACCAAGAGATTAGACCATCAAGAAGACTTGCACACTGTGAGCAGGTCTTCGTAAGCAAGTCATTGAGAGTGAATAGAAAGAGAATGCATACCCTAGGCCGAAGAAGGAGGAAACTGGGGATCCTATATGGGGCTGCTGAGTACAGGGACTCATTCCCAGCCCCTAGTGGCTCCTGGAGAAAGATTGAGTTGAGTAGGAGAGGAAGGGCCCGCTTTTACCACAGACTTCTGAAATCCTAGCTGCAAGAGACCCCACAACCCCCATGAACATTTGAGCTGGCATGAAAAGCTGCTTGGAGAAGTGGCAGGAACAGGACTCTAGCCCGTGTGGAGCCCAGAGAGTTTGATGTGGGAATAGCTGCAGTGTATCACAGCTAGGTACGTCCATCTACCAACGCCTGGCATGCTTCTCTAGGTGGTTTTGGCCTTTGTTAACCAGTGGACCTGGACAAAGCAGGGCTGTCTTGCTGTGGGATGGGGCCAGTCTGATCTGAGTGCCCTGAGGTCTGCTGGCCTCTTCCGGGGTCCCATTCTGGCTGTGTGGCCTTGGATACCTAACCAGGCCACATCCCAGCAGCTGCTGCCATTGCCCTATCACTGGCAGACTCTGATTTACCATCAGAGAGCTTCAGCAGACAGGACCCCATGACTACACACCCATTCGTAGCCTCCATGACCACTTTGCCCACATGCACTCAGCCGTGGTGTCCCCCTACTGCTTTGCTGGCATGCACATGCCTGGACTCTGCTGCCTCACTGCCAGTGGCATGTACACGTGCGCAAACCCTGCTGCTCTGCTGCTAATGGTGTAAATGTATCACAGACCCTGCCATGCCACTGCCTGGCTGCTACTGGCACATGCACACAAGCATGAATGCTCTGCTGCCTTTGTTGGCCTTCCCTACTAGAATGTTGTTGCTAAGGGACCAGGAATACCTCAGCTTCTCCAGTGCAGCAGCTGCTTAACCTTGAGAGACCAGGGAACAAACCTGTGGGCCTGGACCCAGCCCCCTAGCATGCAGCCTGAAAGTACTGAGCTGAGTCTGGACCCCCAAAATCATCCAGAAATGAAACCAGTGGGCTGAAACTATAATCAAACCCCAATAGCACAAAACAATATAAAAGCACAGAGCCCCTTCCAAAAGACAGCAACTTCAAAGATTAAAGAAACATCAGCTTACATAGATGAGAAAGAACCAGGGCAAGAACTCTGGCAACTCAAAAAGCCAGTGTCTTCTTTCCTCCAAACAACCACACTAGCACCCCAGTAATGATTATTAACCAGGCTGAAATGGCTGAAATGATAGACTTAAAATTCAGAATCTGGATGGCAACAAAGATCATCGAGATTCAGGAGAAAGTTGAAACCCAATCCAAGGAATTTAAGGAATCCAATAAAATGATACAAGAGATGAAAGATGAAATAGTCATTTTAGGAAAGAACCTAACTAAGCTGACATAGCTGAAAAACTCACTACAAGAATTTCATAATACAATTGGAAGTATTAACAGCAGAACAGGCCAAGCTGAGGAAAGCATCTCAGAGCTTGAAGATGGGTTATTTGAATCAACTCAGTCAGATAAAAATGAAAAAAGAAAAGTAAGAATGAACAAAATGTCCAGGAAATATGAGATTATGTAAAGAGACCAACCAAACCTATAACTCATTGTCATCCCTGAAAGACAGGGAAAGAAAGCAAGCAACTTTGAAAATATATTTGAGGTTTGTCCATGGAAACTTCCCCAACCTCACTAGAGGGGTCAACATTCAAATTGAGGGAATTCAGAGAACACCAGCAAGATACTTACAAGATGATCATCCCCAATACACATAGCTATCAGATTCTCCAAGGTCAACATAAAAAAATAAACATTAAAAGTAGCTAGAGAGAAGGGGCAGGTTTCCTACAGAGGGAACCTCTTCAGGCTAACAACGCATCTTTTAGAGGAAACTTTATAAGCCAGAAGAAAATGGGGGCCCATATTGAGCATTCTTAAAGAAAATAAATTCCAACTAAGATTTTCATATCCAGCCAAACTAAGCTTAATAAGGGAAGGAGAAATAAAATCCTTTCAGACAAGCAAATGCTAAGGGAATTTGTTACTACCAGACCTGCCTTATAAGAGGTCCTTAAGGGAGTACTAAACATGGAAACAAAAGACCATTACTGGCCAACACAAAAACACTCCTATGTACATAAACCATTGACACTCTAAGGCAACTACATAATCAAGTCTACATAAACACTAGCTAACAATGTGATGGCAGGATAAAATCTGGACATAGCAATATTAACCTTGAATGTAAATAGGCTTAACAGTCCACTTAAAAGTCATGGAGTGGAGTGGCAAGTTGTATGAAGAAGCAACACCCATCTGCATGTTGTCTTCAAGAGACCCATTTCACATGCAATGATGCCCATAGGCTCAAAGTAAAGGGACAGAGAAAAATCTACCAAGCGAATAGAAAACAAAAAAGCACAGGTTGCTATTTTAACTTCAGACAAAACAGACTTTAAACCTTTTGAAAACAATGGTAATCATAAAACACAAAGGAGTCTTAGAGACATACAAAGAGACTTAGATAACCACATAATAATATTGGGCGACTTCAACAGCCCACTGACAGTATTAATATTAAGACAGTATAACATGAATACAAGACAGTATTAATATGAATACCAAGTATTAATCAATACTAAGAATCATTGAGAGAGAAAACTAACAGATATTTGGGGTTTAAACTTGACATTTGATTAAATGGACCTAGCAGACATCTACAGAACACTCCACCCAACAACAACAGAATATACATTTTCTCATCTAAATATGGCACATACTCTAAAATTAACTACATACTCAACAAATTAAAAAAAAAAACAAAATCATACCACCACACTCTTGCACTGTAGGGCAATAAAAATAGAAATTATCACTAAGAAGGTCTCTAAAACAATTACATGGAAGTTAAACAAACTGCTCCTGAATAACTTCTAGGTAAACCATGAAATAAAGGCAGAAATCAAGAAATTCTTTAAAAATAATGAAAACAAATATACAACCTACCAGTATCTCTGGACACAGCTAAAACAATTTCAATAGGACAGTTTATAGTGCTAAATACCAATCATTAGACACAGCATGATTACAGGCAACAATACTTTTAGGAGCCCACAAGAAATTTTAATGTTTTTTACAACCAGAAAAAAAGGTAAGCTTTTAGGTTGAAATAATTATTTTAATATATTCATCTTTCTATCAATATAATCACACAGAATTTTTATAATTTTGTCACAATAAAAATGTGTATTTATATTTTAATAGAGAAAGAGACTCACAAAGATAAAAGTACCAAGGGCTCACAAAAGTAGTAATGCTGCCATGCTTTGGTATTATGACAGATTCTGTGATTGTTAGCACCAAGGCCATTGACAATCACCTTTTCCCTGATTTCCTCTACTGGAAAGAATGGAAGACTAGAAGATTCATCTTCCCAGATTGCAGTTAAGAATGGCATATGTCCAGTTCCAGCTAATAAGATAGAAAAAAATCTCACTGAGTAGTTCCTCTGAAAAACCATTTTAAAAGTGGTTAAAATATTCCCTTTGCTTAGGAGAATAGCTGACCGGAGAATACACCATCAATAATAGCAAATAATAAGAATAGCAATAATAATTTTATCCATAAGAAGATCATAACATAGAACAAAATGATGACTGCTGATATTAATTTCTATTTTCTACTTATTCCCTGGATTAAAAAGTATTAGCTAGAATGGAAACTATAGTGGTCAGATAAATCTAGGTAATAGCATACCCTGAAAGCTAGCAGAAAGTGCCAGTGGTAACCCGTCACATTGCAAGCCCCCAAGAGAATGGCCGGACCCTCTCAGAGGTAGGTGTTCATGGCAAGGACAAAAGCCATTAATTATAGAATGTTTGGACAGTGGTGAAACCCAGAGGACTGAATTATGTGACAGTTTACAGATTTTGCAAATTGCTGCTGTTCAGAATTTATGTGGATGTTTGTGATAAATGCTATCTAATCTTTCTCCATTTTCCATGGTGAGGGAGCTGGCTAGTGATGCTGTTAAAATGGTTAGTGGTAGTAGAATATTTCATCTAGTTGTAGTCCACAAAATCTAGAATTCCTTAAAATGTTTTCAATTGGTTGTGCAATGCCTATATGATTTCATCCTTTCCCAACTTCTCCCACTTTCCAATTCTCTTTCTTCTATGTATAGACTACACATGTTTCACTTTACTCCAATGACCAAAAAGATTTGTGATTCCCATTACTTACATAAGGACTCTGATACCCTCAATGCAAATTCAAAGATTTCCACAATTAAGTCAAAGTCTAATCCTATCTTTCATTTTGCCTTTACACCGTGTGTCGTCTGCAACTATTTTGTTCTCTTGAAAGAACCATGAATATACCTGCTATGTCATGCTGTTTGAAATCTCCTTCTCAATATTTAATTTCCATTTATGTCTTACTGATTATTTTAGGTTCAATTCAAGTCCCTTCTCCATTCTTGAAATCTTCTCCAGTTACATGATTTTATTTTTCTCCTTTGAACTGTTTTGGCTTTCCCCCTAATTTTATGACCTATAATCTCACCTAAGGAGCTAATGTATATACATTTCTTAGCATAATACAGGAAAGGAAAGAAAAAAAGGAACTGCCTTAAAATGTCATGAAATTTTGAATATGTATATTTTGAATCTCTTCAGTGAGGATATACATCTTTTTGAAGAGGTTTTATTATGTCATTCTTCTCAAGTACCTCATAGTCCACAATACTGTGAGATACATACTTGCTAGATAACAAAAAAAGGCATAAACAAATATGAGAATCCCATTGTCTTCTTTCTATTAGCTAAACATTTAAGAGATTGGTAAAAATGGAAAATACTACTTTCTCACTAATTTCTGGGTTTAAATAAAATATGTCATTAATAGTGACAGGTAATGGTTTATTACAGTTATTTAAAAATAAGTAAGTACATATTTACTTTTTCAATTTAATAAATATAGATTATAGTAAATATTGGCAGATACAGTCCATATCAATAAAAGTTCTTCAGAGACCCTTGGCATTTCTTTTTGAAAATATTTTGAAATCAACCTTGCTTCATCCTTTCCTTCTTTGTATCCTCCCCACACGTACAAGTGAGGACACACAATATTTGTCTTTCTGTGCTTGGCTTATTATCACTTAATAATCGCAGGATTTAATTCTTTTGTATTGCTTAGTAGTATTTCATTGTGTATGTACTACATTTTCTTTATCCATTCGTCTATTGATGGACACTTAGGTTGATTCCATATCTTGGATATTGTGAACAGTGCTGCAATAAATATGGGAGTGCAGAAATCTCTGCAATATTTTGATTTTTTTCTTTGGCTATAAACCCAGAAACAGAATAGGCTGGCTCATATGGTAGTTCTGTTTATAGTTTTTTGAAGAATCTCCCTAATGTTCTCCATACTGACTGTGCTAATATACATCCCCTCCAACAGCGTATGAAGGTTCCCTTTTCTCCATACCCTGTCTCGGTCTGTTATTTCCTTTCTTTTTGATAAAAGTTATTCTGAATGGAGTGAGTCACATTTCTCTGATGATTGGTGATTTGGGGCATTTTTTCATCTACTTGTTGGCCACTTGTTTGTCTTCTTTTGAGCAATGTCGATTAAGATTTTTTGCCCATTTTAAAATTAAATAATTACTTTTTTTGCTATTGAGTTGAGTTCCTGATATATTCTGGTTATTAATCCATTTTCAACTGGATAGTTTGCAAAATTTTTTCCCAATCTGTGTATTCTCTCTTCACTTTATTTTTTCCTTCTGCTCTACAGAAGCATTTAACTTGATGTAATCCCATTTGTCTATTTTTGCTTTGGTTGCCTGTGCTTTTGAGGTCTTACATGAAATAACTCACCCGGACCAATGTCCACTAGCCCTGTTTTCATTTAGTAGTTTTATGGTTTCAGATACTAGATTTTGGTCTTTATTTTGATTTGATTTTTTCTATATGGTGACAGATAAGGGTCTAGCTTCATTCTTCTGAGTTGGTTGTCCAGATTTCCCAACACCGTTCATTGAAGCTACTGTCTTTTCCCTAATGTATGTAATGACGTCATAAAAAATGAGTTGGCTCTACACACATGGATTTATAACTGGGCCCTCCATTCTGTTCCATTGTTTCTGATTTTGTGCCAGTACCATGCTAATTTGGTTACTATAGCTTAGTAGTGTATTTTAAAGTCAGGTAGTGTGATGTTCTTTTGTTGTTTTTGCTCAGAATTACTGCAGCTACATGGTATCTTTTGTAGTTTCATATAAATTTTAGAACTGTTTTATCTATTTCTATGAGGAGTATTATTGGTATTTTGATAGAGATTTCATAGAATCTGCAAATTTTTGGGGGTAGAATTGTCATTTTAGCAATATTAGTTCTTCCAATTCATAAGCTTGGCATATCTTTCCATTTTTGTGGGGTTTTTTTTCCAGTTTCTTTCATCAGTGTTCTATAGTTTTCCAAAAGGAAAAATTTATTTATAAAAATAAATCTTTCATCTTCAGTTAAATTGATTTCTAGGTATTATACATTTTTTTTGTATCTATTGTAATTAAAATTGCTTTCTTTATTTCTTTTGCAGATTGTTTGCTGTTGGTGTATATAAATGTTACTGATTTTTGTATGTTGATTTTTTATCCTGCAACTTTACCAAATTGGTTGGTCACTTCTAACAATTTTTTGATGGAGTCTTCAGATTTTTCTAAATATAAGATCATGCCATCTGTATTCAAGGCTAATTTGAATTCTTCTTTTTCTGACTTGGATGCCCCCTCCTCTTTGCCTAATTGTTTTGTCCTAAACTTCTAGTATTATGTTGAATAAAAGTGGTGAAAGTGGGCAGGCATCTTTGTCATGTTTGAGATCTTAGAGAAAAGGCTTTCAATATTTCCCCATTCACTATGATGCTGGATGTGGGTTTGTCATATATATGGTCTTTATTATTTTATATTTTAATATATATTTCTTCTATACTATGTTTTACATATATATATGTACACACTATATATATATATACTATATCTATATTATTTTAAGGTATTGTAAGGTGTTAGTTTGGTGTGAAAGTAATTGTGGTTTCTACCATTAAAGGTAAGTAATTGCAAGATATCAACCATTTTGCACCAGTCTAATATATTCCTTATAAGGTATATTCATTAGTTGACGGTTTTTATCATAAAGAAATGCTGAATTTTATCAAATGTTTTCTCAGCATCTACAGAAGTGATCATATAGTTTTTGTTCTTCATTCTTTTAATGCAGTGTACCATATTTATTGATTTGCCTATGTTGAAACATCCTTGCATCCTTGAGATGAATCCTATTTGATCATAATGAAATAACTTTTTAATGTATTGCTGAATTCAGTTAGCTAGTAGTTTATTGAGGATTTTTGCATTTGTGTTCATCAGTGATATTGGCCTGTACTTTTCCTTTTGTTGTGTCTTTGTCTGGTTTTGGTATCAGGGTAGTGCTAGCCTTACAGAATGCGTCTGAAAGTATTCATTCCTCCTTGCTTTTTGTTTGTTTGTTTTTTGAAGAGTTTGAGTAGAATTGGTATTAGTTCTCCTTTAAACATTTGGTAGAGTTCAGCAGTGAAGACATCAAGTCCTGAGCTTTTTTTTGATGGGAGACTCTTTCTTATTCCTTCAGTTTATTGATTTGTTGAGGTTTTCTATTTCTTCATGGTTTAGTTTGGTAGATTGTATGTGTCCAGGAATATATTCATTTCTTCTAGGTTTTCCCAATTTATTGGTATACTGATTTTCATAATAGTCTCTAATAATTCTTTGTATTTCTGTAATCTCAGCTGTTAGGTCCTCTTTTAATTTCTAATTTTATTTATTTGTGTCTTTTTTCTTTTATTCTTAATTGAGCTAAAGGTTTGTCTATTTTTTTTTTCCAAAAAACTATTTGTTTCATCCATCTTCTGTTTTTGAGGTTTTTCAAATTATTTTTAATATAGGCATTTATTACCACAAACTTTGCTCCTAGTACTGCTTTTACTATATCCCATAGATTTTAAAATGTTGTATTTCCATTTTTATTTGTTTCAAAAATTTTATATTTTCTTCTTTATTCACTGACTATATTGGTCATTCAGAAACATGTTAATATCCATGTGTTTGTGTACTTTCTGAGCTTCCTCTTTTTATTGATTTCTAGTATTATTCCATTGTGGTCAGAAAACACACTTTGGTTTCTAAGTTTGTGTTGAAACTTGTTTTGTGGCCTAAAATATCATCTATTCTGGAGAATGTCCTATGTGCTGATGAAAAGAATGTATATTCTTCAGCAGTTGGATCAGCTGTTCTATTAATGTCAGTTAGGCCTTTTTGGTTTAGTGTATAGTTTATTGTCAATGGTTTTTTGGATTTTCTTTCTAGATGATCTATCCATTACTAAGAGTATGATGTTAAAGTTTCCTACAAGTATATTGTTATATTGCAGTCGATCTATCCCTTTAGATCTATTAATGTTTGTTTTATATACTTGGGTGCTTTGCTGTTGGGTGCATAGATGCTTACAATTGTTATATTCCATTCTGTATTGACTCTTTTGTCTTTATAAGACCTTCTTAGTCTTTTTTTGCAGTCTTTAACTGGTAGTCTATTTTATCTCCTGTAAGTATAACCACTGCTGGTCTTTTTGGTTTCCATTCACATGAAATATTTTTTTCCCTACACTTTCAACCTAGGTGTGATTCTATAGGTGAGGTTTCTTATAGGCAGAATTTAGTTAAATCTTGCTTTTTTATTCATCTAGTCACTTTATATTTGACAAATTGAGTCCATTTACTTTCAGCATTATTATTGATAAGGCCACTGCCATTTTGTTGCTTGGTTTTTGGTTGTTTTGTAGCTCCTCCCTCTCTTTCTTCCTGTCATTTTTTTAGTTAAGTGATTTTTGCTGCTAGTGTGTTTTAATTTGTTGATATTTACTTTTAATGTATCTATTATAGGTTTCTGCATTGTGGTTACCATGAAGCTTATGTGAAATATCTTATAGATACACCAGATTATTTTAACAAGATTACAACTTGTATTAGAAAACACACAAAAAAGAGCAAAAACAAGCAAACAAAGAAAAAACTAAAAACAATCTTTATATTTTAATTCCATTACCCCGCATTTTGAATTTTGGTTGTCTCAATTTACATTTTTTTTTTTTTTTTTGCCAACCTTGTAACTAGTTTCTGTAGCTAATATTTTATATGTATTTATCTTTTAGGCTTCATACTAGAGTTACGGGTGGACTGCACACTAGAATTACAGAATTGGAGTATTCTGGGGATAATTTTGTACTTAATTTTACCAAGAGATTTTGTACCTTTAAATATTTTCTTTTTTCACATTGGTGTTTTTTCATTGAGACTGAAGAGCTCCTTTTACCATTTCTTGTGAGATAGTCTGGTGGTGATGAATTCTTTTAGGTTTTGTTTGTCTAGGAAAGACTTTATGGCTTCTTATTTGAATGATAGCCTTACTGGATAAATTATTTATTAATGGTAGTTTTTTTTTCTTTCAACACTTTGAAAATACTCTGTTCCTTCCTGGCCTATGTGGATTCTATTGAGAAGTCTGTCGTCAGATGATTGGCATTTCTTTAAATGTTGTTTGATTTTTTTCTCTTGCTGCTTTTTAGGATCCTTTCATTGCCTTTGACCTTTGAGAATTTAATTATTATATGTCTTGGCATAGTCTTATTTGCTGTTCTGTCCTTCCTATACCCGAACTTTTATTTTTTTAAATCGACTTTTGGAAACTTTTCTGTTATTATTTTTTGAGTAAGTGTTCTACCCTGTTCTTTTGCTCAGCTCTCTTTTAAATATTAGTTATTCTTAGATTTTGTCTTTTGAGGTAATTTTCTATATCTTGTAGGAAGCTTTTATTCCTTTTGATTTTTTTTTCTTATTTCCCCTGTGACTGTGTACTTCTAAACAGCCTGTCTTTCAGAGCACTGATTCTTTCCTATGCTTTGTCCATTCTTCTGTAGAGAGCCTTCAATGAAGTTTTGAGTTCAGCCAATGTGTTTTTCAGTTCCAATATTTTGTTATTATCTTTGTTAAATATCTCTGATAAATTTTTGAATTGCTTTTTTTGTTGTTGTTATCTTGGAAATCACTAACTTTCTTTCAAACTCCTATTTTGAATTATTGGACAGAGAGCTCACATGTCAATCCTGTTAGGGTCAGCCACTGGTTCCTTGCTTTGCCTATTTGGAAAGGTCATGGTTTTCTGTTTGCTATTTTTGTGTGTGTGTGTGTGGATGTACATCTATGTCTTTGCATTGAACAATTTTCTATTCATCCCAGTTTTCTCTGCCTGATTATTTTGTTTTTTACTGGATATGTTTGCTTAGAGATTCTTCGTAGTTTATCCTTTGAGTTTCTGATACTTTTTTCTTCTAAGTCAATGCCTCCTGTTCAGAAATAGATGGCACGTTAATCTCATGTTTGCCTTGGCTCTAGCAAATAATCAGTGACTGATTATCAGAAATAAGGGAGGTCCCAAAGGGGATATCCTGGCAATGTGGAAGGGCTGGCTGTAGTTTGTGCTCAGGGGCCCTGTGAAATGTGCCTCCTGCAGCATGGTGTTGCTGAACAGCCCCTCCAATTTGACATGTTGTTTGGCTGAATTAAAGAGCAATTTCTAGCATTTGGGATGATAGTCCTGCCTCTCTATTTTGTCTTTGGCTGTCCTCAGAGATATTTCTTTTTTTAGGCACTCACAATGCTTCCCATAGTTTGAAGTAGGGACAGGTCTCCTGTCAGGGAAACTAAGACAGTTCAGAAGCTGACTGTCAACCTCAGTTTCACTTTTTCCAGTTTAGAAACTGAGAGTCAATGAACGTTTTCCACATACTTGGTGCTGGGCAGATTCTAGGGAGGGTGTCATGGGCATGAATATCTAATTCTCTTACTGTCTGCTGGAATTTTTTCACTTCTCTGTGGCTCCAGGAACTGACTCATCCTCATATTTGTGTTCTGGGATATTGCTGGTGATCATCTTGGTGCTATATATTTGTTTTTGGATTTCTGTGGAAGGGAGTGAGGCCAGCTTGTTTTTATGCCACCATTTTCAAATTTGAAGTGTGACTATAGGGCACCACAATCTTGAACTCCTGGGCTCAAGTGATCTTCTTGTTTCAGCCTTCCAGGTAGCTGGGACTACAGTCTCATGCCACTGTGCTCAGTCAATAATTTTTAAGAATGTAAAAAGTTCCTGAATTTAAAATGTGAGAAACTTGCTAATCTAGCAGAGTATATGCTTCACTGTGGAAGTTTAATTCAGAAAGAGAGATGACAGGCAGCTCAAGGCAAGGTGAAAGGAATGATAGAGATACCACCAGGTCCTATAATTTAAAAAGCGAAGATGCATTGGACAAACATTTTAGCAAGTTTCTTTTGAATTAAGAAGGTTATATAAAAGTCAAAATGTCTTCAGTGCAGGTAAATTAAGGTTAGAGATTTGCAAAATGTTTCTTTTCTCAACAATAACATGCCTCTCATTTGTTAAATTCTGTACTATATACTTTATTGCTATGAATTAGAAATTTCCATAAAAATTATCTAAAGTCTGATATTCCTGATTCCCGTCTTTAATTTATTCTTACAGATAGCAGTCACATTTGGCATTTTTTAATTTATCTTCTTCTTACACTATTTTGCCATTTAAAAGTTGAAATATAGCATTGTGTATTTCCAGACACTGACACTATAACGTCTAATATTTGTTGAGTGTGTGGTACAAGCCTAGTACTCATCTAAGTTTTCTACACATATTAACTCATTAAATTTTCTAGAAACTTTGTGACATAAACGTCCTTATTATTCTTGTTTTATATATGAGAAAGCCAAAGAATGCAAGATTCAATACTTAAGTTATTCCGTTAATATACGAGGAAGCCTATTTTCCCACAAGGGCAATCTGGCTCTGGAGCAACTTAGCATAGAATGATATCCTGGAGGTTTCACAAATATTTATTCTCTCCCCACCAAAAAAAAAAAAAAAAAAAAAAGCTAAGAGCAAAAACCAAGGGAGCAGTGAAAAAAAATATCTAATTGATGAAATTAACCAGTTTTTATTATAAGTCTTTAAAATGTGTAATGCTGGAAGTCATTTAAGTTGTAATCATACCGAATATAATAGGTCTAGAATTACAGTACTATTGCTAAGTGACATACATTTTTACTGATTCAACCTGAGAATAGGCATTATCAATTTTTAAGGACTTGTTACAGCACATCTAAGATAGTATGCAGCCCAAAACCTAGTCTCCAGAGCTGTTTTAACTATTTATAATTCCCCAAATTGTGTGTTAGACAGTGTTAGAATCTGTGACCCAGTACTTGTATGATGATAATGTAATTGGTAAGTAATGCTGGTATGGAGGAAAGTGAGAAAGCTGTTAAGTTCTTGGATCAGAGATGATTGTGCCACTGATGAGCAACTCTGGCTGTGAAACTGTGATCAGAACAAAGATCCAGAATAGTTACTGTGGATATCCACTCATTTGACAGTAGCTATAAAGGCAAGTCTAGGCTCTGTTAATGCCAGGACTTTGCTCTGGTGCAGTTCACTGGTGTAGTCTTCTCACCATTCTGAGAGTAGACAATGGGTAGAACCCTTCACCTTAGAGGGTGTGACTTGCTTTTCTAACTAACGATTTAATGGCTAATCAGTCTCAATCATGCAATTAATTTGAAAACTTGTACATTAGAATCTTCATTAATCTATCCATTTATCTTTGCGCAAAGTTTATTTAATGAATAAATTGCTTTGAACTTGTGAGTTATTATTTAGCGCTTTAGAAATTCAGTGACTAATGCCGTGAGGCAAGCAGATGTGCTTTATCAGCTTCAGCAGCATCATTCTCCTTGGCTTTCCCCTGTGAAGTTCTCAAGGCCTAAACCTCTTGAGCGTGCAGTCTGTTGGCTTCAGGAATGTGACTGGGATCCAGAGAAGGGCTCGTGGCTTTGGGTGGGGAGAAGAGTGCAATTTGCATCGTGTTCACTTCCTTCCTGTTTTCTATGTCCAGATGTTATAAGGTAAACTCAGAGCTCCTAGGTAGTTGTCAAGTCTTATGCATTTCTGTTTTCTGTCCAGGCCTTTGGAATTAAGGAGAATTTAAAGGAATGGTGTATGGGGCAAAGGAAACAAACAAGGAAACGAAAACCGGAAGAGAAAGCAGCCCAAGATAGTAAAAGAGTTCACATGGTAACTTGTAAAGCTAGAAATCACCTACAATGTCATTTAGGGTTAGCACCAGTCCTTGAGATAGTCAATGAGTTTCTCAATTCCAAGGCAAGGCTTCCAGTTTTAAGACTTGGGCTTCCAGAGAAACACATACAGGAGATAAACATACAGTTGAATGAAGCTTAGATGCGTACGAGAGATGGTTAGTTATATGGTTTGGCTCTGTGTCCCCACACAAATCTCATCTTGAATTATTCTCTCATAATTCCCATGTGTTGTGGGAGGGAGTCCGTGGAAGATAGTGAAATCACAGGGGCAGTTTCCCACATAGTGTTCTCGTGGTAGTGCATAAGTCTCATAAGGGGTTTCTGCTTTCACGTCTCTCTCATTCTTTCTTGCCACCACCATGTAAGAAGTGCCTTTTACCATGATTGTGGGGCCTCCCCAGCCATCAAGCCTCTTTTTCTTTATCTTTTATTTTTTAAGGTGTGAACTCTTATTCAACTGGTCTTAAGTCACTGTACAGGTAAGCCCTGGCTGCCTACACCCACTCCCAGGAACAGCAAAAGCCTTCATCCATCTCAAGTTGGGGAAAAAAAGGGGGGCCATAAAGGCTGATCATTCAAAATAAAACAAAATTAAAAAGTGCTAAGGCAAAGATTGAAACAATTTTGCACTACATTATTTACACCAAAGCAATGCTATCACCTCCCCTATGTGGACTTGGGAGAGGACTGGGCCATTCTCCTTAGAGAGAAGTGGGGTGGCTTTAAGGGAGGCGAGGGACTTCCTGTAACAATTCATCTCATGATATTTGGAATGACTATTGAAGACAAGAACAATGTACAATCAAAGTCCTTGGCCAAATGGTAGAACTTTGGTGGATGCTCACTTCAACTGACTGCTGTCACCTTCACCATTCCAGTTTTTAAATTCTGAGTCAAGTCAAAATTAAAAAAAAAAAGGAAAAAAAGAAAAGAAAGCCAGACTCAAACAAAAAAGCCAAAGCCATGCCAATCTCATCTTGTTTTCTGCGTGAGTTAGGTTTTATCAAGAAAGGGCATAGTGCAACTAAGTCACAGTCTGCCTAGAAGCATTTGCGGTAGATGACGGAGGGGTCAGACTCGTCGTATTCCTGCTTGCTGATCCACATCTTTTGGAAGGTGGACAGTGAGGCCAGGATGGAGCCACAGATCCACACGGAGTACCTGGGCTTGGGAGGAGCAATGATCTTGATCTTCATTGTGCTGGGTGCTTGGGCAGTGATCTCCTTCTGCATCCCGTTGGTACACGGTGGTGCCGCCAAAAGCACCATGTTGGCCTACAGGTCTTTGCAGAAGTCCATGTCACACTTCATGATGGAGTTGAAGGTAGTTTTGTGGATGCCACAGGATTCCATGCCCAGGAAGGAAGGCTAGAAGAGCACCCTAGGGCAGTGGAATCTCTCCTTGCCGATGGTGATGACCAGCTGTGGGACAGCTCGTAGCTCTTCTCCAGGGAACTGCTGGAGGCTGCCATGGCCATCTCCTTCTTGAAGTCCAGGGCATTGTAGAGCAGCTTCTCCTTGATGTCACGCACAATTTCCCCTTTGACTGTGGTGGTGAAGCTGTAGCTGCTTGGTGAGGATCTTCATGAGGTAGTCAGTCAGGTCCCAGCCAGCCATGGCCAGGTGCAGGATGGCACATGGGAGGGTATACCCCTCATAGATGGGCACAGTGTGGGTGACCCCATTGCTGGAGTCCATCACGATGCCAGTGGTATGGCCAGAGGCATACAGGGACAGCACAGTCTGGATGGCCATGTACATGGCTGGGGTGTTGAAGGTCTCAAACATGATCTGGGTTATCTTCCTGTGGTTGGTCTTGGAGTTCAGAGAGGCCTCAGTCAGCAGCATGGGGTGCTTCTCAGGAGCCAGATGCAGCTTGTTGTAGAAGGTGTGGTGCCAGGTCTTCTCCATGTCATCTCAGTTGGTGACGATGCCGTGCTTGATGGGGTTCTTCTGGGTCAGAATGCCTCTCATGCTCTGGGCCTCATCACCCACATAGGAGTCCTTCTGACTTATGCCCACGATCATGCCCTGGTGCGTGGGATGCCCCACGTTGGAGGGGAAGACAGCCTGGCAGGCATCCTTGTGCTCTTTGCACTGGAAGCCTGCCTTGTACACGCCGGAACTATTGTTGAGGAAGAGCACAGTGATATCATCATCCATGGTGAGCTGGCGGCGGGTGTGGAAGGCCAGCAGACTGGATGGGTGGTGGAGCTACGAGGGTGACGCTCTGTGCTTGTGGACAAAGGAGATAATGGCAGTCCATTAAATCTATTTTTCTTCCCAGTCATGGGTATATCTTTATCAGCAGCGTCAATATGGACTAATACACTTATCTTAACATGCTGAGAAAATTTTCTGATTATAGCTTTGACAAAAATACCATCTTTTGCTTTCCCAATCAGTGTTACACATGTCCCATTCCTAATGTGTTGCTTTCCCATTGTTAACCCATTTAAAATAACTTTATGGTCTTGTTGAGATAGAACCTTTTTTTAAACAAAAGTGAATATTCTACTGAAATACTTATTCTTAGCTCAATTTTGTAGGAAATAAATATTTCAAGAATGGAATTTAAAAAATAAGCAAGTATAAAATGACAGATATTTTATAAATTATATTTCTCTATTTCAGAGACTTAGCAAACATACTAAATCTAATTCTCTTTTGGAAACAAAATTTTTATTTCCAGATTATCTGGAAAAGCTAATTAATCGATAAGCTCTTTAGGGTTTTACTCCATGTTTTGACAGCACCAATATATTCATCATGGTGTAGCATGAGGAAATAGCACAATTAATATTCATAAACATGAAATGTGAAAATTTATGGTTTTGTGCTGAGAAGGGTCATTTCTAATTGCAAATATGGCAGCTTTATTGACATTATAATTAACAGGATTTTTAAGCAATCTACCAGTAGTTCCAGATAAGAGATTCACTTCTACTTCTAGAATAAATGTATAAGTATACTTTTATTATTTTTTAATTTCAAATTTTGTATTCTACATATTTGAAATATTCTTTAAAGTTTCACAAACAAGTAAGAATTAGAAAAGTACTTCATTGTGCCTATTTATCATTTAAATCTTTTGTTCTTTTGTATTTTCAAGTTGGACCGGCAACTCTAATTATACTAACTTCTCATTCTACTTTTTTCTAAGTTTATCTATCAATCTGAAATTCTCCTTTTAACAACTCAAAATTTTATTATGACTTTTTTTATTTTAAAGGAAGATAATTATGTCTGCATATGTTTAAAACTGGGTCCTTAGATTATTGTTTCTGAAATGTGGCTGCTGTCCTTTAAAATCTCTTATGTATTACAAGCACATGGGATTAAAAAAGACTTTGTAAAGGAGTAATGAAAACTAACCTTTAAAAAGGTAATATGCAAGTTTTCCAAAAAATATTTTGCTTTTTAAGGTATTGCTCATACTTGGTAAAATAATACTTTTTCTACTATCGTTCTGTGGTGATAAGTTATTGTCAAGAGATCTCTGATATTTGGCTGAGAGTGTAGATCACCTTCTGAAAGGGCCTGGAGGAGAGGGCAGAGCTGTCAATCTGAGAAAGAAGGGCTTGAACACTTCTCTGAAAATGCACTGAAGCCCTAGAAGTTCCTCACTGTTTAGAAACAAAACTTAGTAGAAGGTGTACTGGAGGCATGAACTTGGGATTAGGGAGAATTAGAGGAACAGACTGGTATTTGGAAAGGTCTAAGGGAGCCTGATATCATGGATAAAGGCATCAGGCAAAAAGTCTATAAAAAGTCTATGTAAGAGATAGACCCAGACGCTAACTTAGAGTAGAGGTTAGGACCCAGTATAAGATAATAGGACATTACACACACACACACACACACACACACACACACACATATATAAAATTGCACGTTAGGTCCTGGGGTACATGTGAAGAACATGCAGGATTGTTGCATAGGTACATACATGGCAATGTGCTTTGCTGCCTCCATCCCCCAGTCACCTATATCTGGCATTTCTCCCCATGTTATCCCTCCCCAACTCCCTACCCCACACTGTCCCTTCCTTAATTCCCCCACAACTACAGACCTCAGTGTGTAATGTTCTCCTCCCTGTGTCCGTGTGTTCTCATTGTTCAACACCTGCCTATGAGTGAGAACATGCAGTGTTTGATTTTCTGTTCTTGTGTTAGTTTGCTGAGAATGATGGTTTCCAGGTTCATCCATGTCCCTACAAAGGACACGAACTCATCATTTTTATGGCTGCATAGTATTCCATGGTGTATATGTGCCCTATTTTCCCTGCCTAGTCTATCACTGATGGGCATATGGGTTGGTTCCAAGTCTTTGCTATTGTAAACAGTGCTGCAATGAACATACATGTGCACGTGTCCTTATAATAGAACAATTTATATTCCTTTGGATATATACCCAGTAATGGGATTGCTGGGTCAAATGGAATTTCTACTTCTAGGTCCTTGAGGAATTGCCACACTGTCTTCCACAATGGTTGAACTAACTTACACTCCCACAAACAGTGTAAAAGTGTTCCTATTTCTCCGCATCCTCTCCAGCATCTGTTGTCTCCAGATTTTTTAATGATTGCCATTCTAACTGGCGTGAGATTGTATCTCAATGTAGTTTTGATTTGCATTTCTCTAATGACCAGTAATGATGAGCACTTTTTCATATGTTTGTTGGCCTCATATATGTCTTCTTTTGAAAAGAGTTTATTAATATCCTTTGCCCACTTTTGAATCGGTTTTTTTCTTGTAAATCTGTTTTAGTTCTTTGTAGGTTCTGCATATAAGTCCTTTGTCAGATGGGTGGATTGCAAAAAGTTTTTCCCATTCTGTTGGATTCCAGTTAACTCTAATGATTGTTTCTTTTGCTGTGCAGAAGCTCTGGAGTTTAATTAGATTCCATTTGTCTATTTTGGCTTTTGTTGCCAACACTTTTAGTGTTTTAGTCATGAAGTCCTTGCCTATGCCTGTGTCCTGAATGGTTTTGCCTAGGTTTTCTTCTAAGGTTTTCATGGTGTTAGGTCTTATGTTTAAGTCTTTCATCTGGAGTTAATTTTAGTGTAAGGTGTCAGGAAGGGATCCAGTTTCTGCTTTCTGCACATGGCTAGCCACTTTTCCCAACACCATTTATTAAACAGGGAATCCTTTCCCCATTGCTCATTTTTGTCATGTTTGTCAAAGATCAGATGGTTGTAGATATGCAGCTTTGCCTCCAAGGCCTCTGTTATGTTCCATTGGCCTATATCTCTGTTTTGGTACCAGTACCATGATGTTTTGATTACTGTAGATTTGTAGTATCGTTTGAAGTCAGGTAGCGAGATGCCTCAAGCTTTGTTCTTTTTGCTTAGAATTGACTTGGCTATGCAGGCTCTCTTTTGGTTCCATATGAAGTTTAAGGTGGTTTTTTCCAGTTCTGTGAAGGTCATTGGTAGCTTGATGGGGATAGCATTGAATCTATAAATTACCTTGGTCAATATGGCCATTTTCATGATATTGATTCTTCCTAACCATGAGCATGGAATGCTTCTCCATCTGTTTGTGTCCTCTTGTATTTTGTTGAGCAGTGATTTGTAGTTCTCCTTAAAGAGATCCTTTACATCCATTGTTGATTGTATTCCTAGGTATTTTATTCTCTTTGTAGCAATTGTGAATGGCAGTTCTTTATTGATTTGGCTCTCTTTAAGTCTGTTATTGGTATATAGGAATGCTTGTGATTTTTACACATTGATTTTTTATCCTAAGACTTTGCTGAAGTAGCTTATCAGTTTAAGGAGATTTTGGGCTGAGAGAATAGGGTCTTCTAAATATGCAGTCATGTCGTCTGCAAATAGAGACAATTTGACTTCCTCCTTTCCTAATTGAATACCCTTTATTTCTTTTTCTTGTCTGATTGCTATGGCTAGAACTTCCAATACTGTGTTGAATAGGAGCGGTGAGAGAGGGCATCCTTGTCTAGTGCCAGATTTCAAAGGGAATGCTTCCAGTTTTTGCCCATTCAGTATGATATTGGCGGCGGGTTTGTCGTAAATAGCTTTTATTATTTTGAGATACGTTCTGTTGATACCTAGTTTATTGAGAGTTTTTAAGCATAAAGGGCTGTTGAATTTTGTTGAAGGCCTTCTCTGCATCTATT